>CAJVPT010001718.1:0-20182 GCA_910592055.1 Acaulospora colombiana | reverse complement strand
CGAGCACTATGAGAAGCCTGAATAGATGACAAGAGAGTGGGAAAGTTGTCTCTCATCATCTCAAAAACTTCTGTGGTGTTTCTCTATGGTGTGAGATAGCGGCACATTGGTTCTTCTTCCTTTTGGAACTTTCTTGCCATAGGTAGGAAAAATATTTCTTGACCTTTAAGGTCACTAGAGATCAAGTTTTTATTTGAAGAGGATAGTGAACAAGACAAAGGAGGAGGTGGTTGATGGCACTTGAAGCTTTTTCAAGTTGGTTTAAAGAAAGTGGTAAGGCTTTATTAGCCCAGAAGTATAAGAGCTTCCTACGAACGTCTTTTTTGTGTGTGGTCAGAGGATCAACAGAAAGAATTGAAAAATGTAAATTCGCATCTCTGATTTTAGTGACCCATATATAATATATAGCTTACAATTGTTTAATAAAGCACACATAACTAGTTTAATAGAGGGTTATAATAAAAAAAAAAAAAATAGATCTAGTCTTCTTATTACTAATTTACTTAGGGTATATAACTTATTATTGATTAGTTTAATAAGAAGGTTTCTTTGTTAAGATTGTTTAAAAGACATATCTTATATATACCTATCTTTAATTCTTTTTCACACTAGATCCTATATATAAACCTGGTGTTTTGAAATCTTATGACTCTATTTTTTCTTTATTTTATTTTGATATGTCCACTAATAAACTATTGTTTTATTATTATTATATTTAAGGACTACCTAATTATATCATCTAAGATTGTCTCTTGTTATTTAATTTTAGTAATAATCTTGCATGAGGTAAGATTTTTTTATTCAATCAGTGAAAATTTTAGGACTTATTTGTCAAGGTATCTGTTTCTTTATTATAAAGATTTTTTGAGTATGTTTAACCTTTATGAACTTTAAATTTATATTTTTCTTTTTATTGGCTCTACTATATACAGTATATCTAGAAAGACTGTTTTTTTCTTTGAGCTATTTCTTATGTATTCTTCTTGGGTCTTCTTTTTCTAAAGATTTTCACTTGGAAATACATACCTGACTATTTATACAAATCTTAACAGTGCTCTCAATTGAGATTACCAGAAGTATTGTTATAATTGCTATTAATTCAGCTTTTATATATGAGAATCAATTATTTACTTCTGTTTGGAGCTTGCTTTTCTTTTCTTCTTTTTCTATTTGAATTCAAGCTGCTCCTATTTTTATTTCTTTTTTTTTTTATAATTAATAAGTGATCCATTAAAATAGAAGATTGGTTTTTCTTTGGATTTAAGATTATGTTGAAGTATTTCTATTAGGTAATCTTGATATGCTTTCTCTTTAATATTTTTCCCAATAATAGATTCTTTTCAAGTTTCAATATTCACATAATTTGCTCTATAGTTTTGAATCATAAAAGAACTTTGATCATTGTAAATCACTCATTTAATCTTTTTTTCAAGTGTGATTTGAAGTTAAAGATTTTTAAATCTTATATTCTTCTAATAGATTTTCTTGTATTAAGATATGTATTATATATATTTTTCTCATTTCTTTTTATATTATGCAATTCCTATTTTGTATTGTGCCTTCTGAATATCTATATTATCCTTATATATTAGTTTTCTAGTTGTTGTTGATACTATAACTGGCAAAATACACTATTATTATATTGTATCTCTCTTTTTCTTTTCTTAACTTTCTTCAAGTTATTTGATTTTTTTTTACTTCTCATTACTATCCATAATTTTTTCTGTTTATCTTGATTAGATTCTATTTTAAAGTATTTTGGTTCTTGTTTTGTATAGTTTTCTCTTCAAGATCTTATGAGCTGTTTTAGTTATTTTTCTGAGAAATTTTTTATTAGAATTTAGAACCATTCTGGTATAGATCCTTTACTTGTATTTTGTAGGAGTTGAAATATTTATCAATCTCTTATTTTTTTGATTTATTAATTTCAAGTATATTAGTTGATTATTTCTAAGTGATAGTATAACTTTCTTATATTCTTTTGGTACAAGATATTCTCAATCCAAACATTTTCCTTTTTCTATTCAAAGATATTTTGTCATTTCCAACTATAAAATATTATTTCTATATTTTTAGCAATTTTGATTACTTAGAGTGTAAAGTTACCTTTATCTATTAAATAACTTAAAAATTTGTAGATTAATAAATTGAGTAGTTCCGAATTTTTTATCTATACTTGTTGAAATTTAATAATTGTAGTGATTTCTATTGATCTGAAATCATTTAATTTGTTACAAAGTTCTGTTACTTGATTTTCTTATTGTAATATTCAATATTTTTCAAGTTATGTATCTTTGAATGATGAATTATGCTATTAGATGTGAGTTTGCATAAACTACTCTTATTCTTGAAAAGTTTTTTATATGCTGTTGTCAAAATGTTGCATATTTTCTAGGACAATATGCTATGTTGCATTCTAAATTTTATCATAGGTATTAATACTTCATTTAAAATATAAAAAGCTTGTTTGTCTTTTATCTTTTTATATTTAAGAACTCTTATTACTATATTGACTTCTTTAAACACTCATTCTTTAAATTCTATTACTATTATTTTGATTTTCCATTCAGATTTCTAAGAATCTAGCCTGTTCTGTTCTGTTAAGCTCTTTAATCACTTCTTCTTCAGTACTTATCTTTACTTTTTCTAGATAGTAATTAGGATTGTTAATAATAATCAAGATTGATTTGTTGCTATTTATTTGAAAGTTATTGACTTTGTAGAAGATTTTTGCAATTTTCAGAAATTTTTCTATATTCTTTTTAGATCTTGTTATCTATATTGTATTATCTATAAAGATTATAGCTATATATATTGATTTTAGTTTCTTATAATTTATTTTTTTAGATCAGGGTTCTGTATAGTTGACATTTTATATTCTCTTTATATATTATTTTAGATTTTATAAAGAAGAGAATCATAAAAAATTTTTCATAGTAAAGATAAGATTATTTTTTTTTAATCTATTCTGTCTCTGGCTACTATTGTTTCAGTAAAATTGTTTTTAAATATAACCCAGAATTCTCTATTTTGGAAGAGGCTCATTATGATTTTTATAAAACTTTTTAAAACTTTGATTTTTTTTATTGCTTTTATCAGCATATCTAGACTAATTGTACTATATACTTTGTAATATCTTGAAAAAGTATCTACTATTTTTTTTTTGTTTTTTCTGGTATTTTCACAAATATTGTTAAGAATTTGAATTAATTTTACTATACTTTTTCTTAATAGCCCTACATAGTTTAGTTTTTTGAAAATATTGTTGATTTTATGAATATTTTTCATTTTATTGATAAAGATTTTAGTGAAATACTTTCTTAAGATGATACTATAGGTCTAGTATTTGAGAGTTTTTAATTCCAAGGTTTAGGTTTAACTATAGGATATATATAATTTTGTTTTTAATATTTCAAAGTAACTTTTCATCTTAGAAAGTTATTTGGCATTCTTCTCAAAAAATCTTTTCCTTTTTGGCTTAATCTTTTTAGTATTTCATAACTGATTTGAGATTTTTCTGAGCTTTATTATTGGGAAGTACCTTTAGTATTTCATTTAGTTCTTCTTGTGAGATTAGTTCAAGTAGTTTATTATATCAAACTATTTGGACATATTTTCATAATTTTTATTTTTCTTTTCAATCTTCTGATAAATTGTCATAGCTAATATTTCTTTTTTTGAAGGTTTTATAGTAATATCATTTTATTTATTTTCTATTTTATCTTTTTATATTATAATGTATTTAGTAAAGGAGCAAAATATTATTCCTTAGGTTGCATTTAAAAAAATAGTTTTTTGATAACAAGTAAGTCAGTATGTGAAAGTCACAACAATTTGTAAATACCTAGTATACAGTATATACAATAAAGATACACCATGCTGACTTGACTATGGGTTAAAAAAAAAAATAGTTTAATAATTAATTAACTTAATAATTTATAGACAAGAATTTTTATAATTAAAATAATTTTTTTAAATTATAAAAGGAGTATATAAATGGAATTTAAAAATAATTCAAGAAACTTTTTTATTGTAACAATCTGTGTACATTGTTTACTTGGGAATTGAACCTGAATATACATGACTAAATATGAATGCTTTTTGAGCTTTAATAAAGATAACTCTTAATTGTTTTTGATTAACAATATCTGTTCACTGACTTTAATACCAACATTTTGAAGTCTTTTACATTTATATTTTTTTTTTAGTTAAATTCAAATCTGTACCTATAACAAGTTATTTAAAATTAAACAGATATATGTTAATATGGTTTTTTTATTTGATCTTATTTATTTGTTTATTTATTTTAATTGAATAAAATAAAATTTAAAAAATCTAGTGTTGTTGTTATTTAGAAACAGAGTGAATTTACTTAATTCATTTTCAAGAATCGCAATATTGATTAATTAAATTGTTAGGTGATACAAGTGCGGATAAAGTATAATATCCCAATAAATTAATATTATTGTTATATAAAAAAAAAAAAAAAAAAAAAAAAAAAAAAAAAAATTTTCAAACAAGTTTTGTACACACACAATCCAAATGAATTTGAATTGGTTCTATTGTGACTATGCAGGTGACCTTTTTTTTTTGAAAGTTGGGAGACAAGTTTGTGTAAAGGTTTGATATCTCTAGCAAACACGAAATTTCACGAGAGAAAAAAGGAGTTTCATGACACTCTTTCTTATCGTCAACAGATCAACGCATTACTTTACAGGACCTTTGATTCAAAAAGGACAAATTGCCAACCTTGACAATTTGATTTATCGTGCAATTGTTAAAATTGTGTTTTGATTCGGTTAATTATCATCGATAGGCGATAGGTACAGCAATTATATCGCGCATACTGAAATATGGAATCATTTCCAAAAAAGAAAAAACGTGGCTTTGAAAAAAAAAAAAAAAAAAACTTTTACCAACGTCAAAAAAAAATTTTTTTTTTTCAGATAAGGGTCACATTTTTTTTGATGAACAGGAATTATGTAATCCCGTGAAGACCTCCGGAGGAAGAATTACAAGGCAAATAAAATTTTCGAGTTATCGACAATAATGGTGATCGGCGTCTTTGTCATGGCATTCTTTGTCAACCAGTTTTTCACTTAACAACTAAGCCGCATTTTCGACGATGGTGTTTCAAAGTGACGCCATATTCGGGTTGATCGACAGCAATATTGAAGGGAATTTAAATTCCTTTGTCAAAAAAAAAAAAAAAAAAGTCAGATGCACACAAATTGAAGTCGTTTCAAGCCTCATCAGATGGCTTTGACGAATGGAATACGCATCCCAAATGGAACGAAAAACGTGTTTTCCATTGAGACCGATAAACAAAAGCGTCACACGCCCTTTTCTTTTACACCATCTTTATATTATGGCTTGTGAAAAAACACTTTTCGGGTAAGAAAAGGGAACGATAAAAATTATTGTCCGCCGATGATGGTCCGATAGAATAAAATCGGAGATGATGAGCTATTTCACAACACGCTTTGTAACTCGTTCGCGAGGTGTCTATTGCGATGATACCGGGTATTTGCAGTTGATTGATACCGGAATATGTATATACGTATATGTATATATAAAGTATATATATTTTTCTTTTTTAAAAAAAAAAGAGAGCATGTGTAACAACTTATGGCAACTTTCTGCACATGGGGAATCGTCATAAAGTTTTTTTTGTTTCTTTGTTACTTTTTGGGTTTATCGGTGAGCTTGGGGTAGCTCGTGTTCATTATAACAATAATAATATATCGAGGAGGTGAGGCTGCATCTCTTTTGTGGAGTATACTGTATATGTTCGAGAGATTGTGTCTAAACACATCATCCATTGCTGACGAACACCACACATGACAATATCAGATTGGAATCAATTAACCAAGAGATAGATCTCTTACAACAATGGAAGAATAAAATATTACATCGTAACATTGTCCCACCATGCACATCGGTAGGCCCGGTCCACTAAAAATTTCTCACGTCATTGTTTTTGTTACATTATGTTTTGTTATATGAATTTACCGATTTAATGGTCAAAATGATGCTCAATGAACTTCAACCTAACTAAATCGTTTGTTAAACTTGACTTTTGTCAGCCTTCGTAAGTATATCTTGAGCCATGCGCTTAACCAACCCCCCTTTTTCCACTAAAAATACACCTTTTTCAAGAAATTTCCCAGACGCCTCATCTTATCCTTCTTGCATTTATGATATTAGGCGACTGCATTCGGTTAACCAAAAAAAAAAAAAAAAAAACTTGATTGAGGACTTGTCAATAAACATTTTGGACTTCGAAGCCAAAGAATAAAAAAAAAATATTTGATGCAAGCATCGGGTCACACATTCGGTGTCATTCCATGTTACTTTGCTCGATCGAATTTCGAACATAATTAATACAATTAAAAGAATATATCGTGTGCAAATAACAGGAATTGATTTTGCGGTCTCAAATTTATTGTGATCATGTGATTATATGCTATGGGGTGATGCCAAAAAATTCTCACGTCCTTAATATTTGTTGTTTTTATGGCGATCAAAAAAAAAAAAAATTCTCCAAGTGGGATCATCTCATGCATCAAAGATACCAATTTCGGACCTTGGAGGTCTTTGCAAATATCAAATCCGATTTAAGCGGATTGAATGAAAATCATCGTGACGATTTTTCAAGTATAACGCAACGATTAATTGACAATGAGTGAGCCGACGTCATGCCACGACACTAGTCACGATCGTTATTTTGTGGTCAAAGGAATGAAAGGAGTGAGCCATTAAATTATTTCGACCGAGCACAATAATAGTAAACATTCGCCGTCAATAGACGGGACGATCAATGATAGGATATCCTCGAAATGCAATGGCAGTCACCAATTTTATTCGGCAGCCACTAATTTAGTTCGCTTACAGGACAGGGCACACGCGCACGCACCTCAAAAGAAATTATGATTATGGCTATGCTATATTTATGATGTAACTAGGTGTCATCAGGATTCCTGTGATCAAATGATCTACACGATTTGTTTAGGCGATACCATTTTCTTCCTTAGGAGACCCAAAAAGAGTAAAGCGCAAGTAAGTGTTTCAAACGAATTAAAGGAACTTTAAGGGGGAGTTTCCTCTCGCATGTATGCATTCCTGTTCTATTGTTTCACGCGAAATTCATTTTGAAATAGATGTTCTGGTGAATCCCCAATGGTTGATTGCATCAAAGTTTTAGAGAAGCGCCTTTCTTCCACCCACGTGCATACAAATATTTCTGTACGTCGACATATCATGGAGGATAATGGATCGCATAGGAATCATTGTGTCATTCGTCGATGGCGGATATCTGTAATTCGGCTAGCGAAGGTGTCACGTGGGTTCCCTCGATAGCGTAGCTGTGCGTGTGCACACTCTTTCTTTCTTCACATTTAAGGATTCGACACGTTTGAATGTATGTAAATCCATGTTACTCGGGGTACGCACGATAACTCGTCGGTCGGAAAAATATCTTTGATGCGCATAAATGTCAACAAAGAATGTCGAGGCGTGTGACAAACCGGATCCTTTTTCTTTAAGGAAGAGTTTGCGGTCGATTCTTTTTTTTAACATCACTCGGAAATGCCAAAAAAGAAAAAAGCAAAGAAAGATATCAGGACCAATCAACCAGGTCCATGGATGGTCGAGTTTTCCTTTGTGGCGAATCGGCTTTTTCCACATTTGCGACCCTCATTCACCACCATGGAAATTATGATAAGTTGATTGATGATGTGATGTAAGCATAGATTGTGCATGCCGTGTTACTTTTACTAGGTTGTTGGGGATGGACTAAAGATTCGTCGATATGCTCTGATTTCCAAATGCAATTCAGACTTTATGTAACTAGATTAAATGTTCCACAAACATCCCAACCTTTTTTTTCCTGTGTGCAGCATGTGAGAGTTCCGAGAGCATCTGCCTTATCGCACGAAGGTTCACGGATGATTGGAAACACGTATCTTTTTCCAAGTAAAGCCACTGTTCCTAAAACGCGTGCATGATGATGTAAAATTGTTTCAATGGGGAGGGGGGATGCCTTCGAGGAAAGGTGATTAGAATGGCGATAAGTATGCTGCACGGGTCAGGTAAGATTGTGAGCAAACATACTGTAAATTGTACCACAGCATAGCCACCTCAACTTCTCGCAATCAACTAGGACGTGAAAATTATGATTTCGTTATAAGAAGTTTCGGGAAATTCGGCCATCGTGCCGTCGTTCCTCCTAATCAGAAGGAGCGAAATATTCGAAATTCGAAACATCATTTATGTCGGATGTGCGTAACAATCGATACAAGGAACGCTACGCTTATCACCTATCTCTTCTACCTTCCATTCTTTCTTCCTATCGCTATCGTTAGAATCGTAACTCTTATCTCTCATTAATATCGGGATTGTATCGCAAGGGTCATGCACAATCCATACCCGAGTGACTATCGCTCAATCAATCGATGTTGAGATAAGGGCAAAAAGAAATGGGAATGCGTGGTTAATGATGAGATGGTCATGGTAATCCTGCTGGCACACAAACCTTCATTTCGTTCTACACTACTTTTATTTCACCGTGTCCTTCTGGCGAATAATCGAGTCGACCGATAAGCAATCATCATTATCATTATTATTATTTCAGAAAGACACCTGACCAATAACACCAAAAATTTGCAACCCATGTGGACGAGAAAGGCTTGCAAATTGACCACGGGAACGAGGTGATATCGAGTTCGTATTTTGAACTTGAATGAAAATATCACACGACATGTCGATTACCGGGGCATTTTCCATATTTATGAATTAGAAAGAGAAGAGACACCACATATGCGTGCGTACAGTACGTGTACTGCCTAACCCACATCCAGATGGTCACAATACTCGTCCCCTAACTTGAAAGCGCCTCGTCTTGTCATTCGAGTGTGAAGCACATGATGCCACAAACCGAAAACAATCATACGCGTATCACACATTTTTTATTGTCGTTTACCCCACAAAGATACAACAATTGTTGACTTTGAAGAAAAAAAGGGAATCACTTGTTTCCCTTGTGTTCGCAAGTCGTAGCCGAATTGTCGGGACGATCGAGTGACAAAAGGTCATTCTGCATAATTGAGTTGGTCATGGGTTTTTGATAGATTGATGTTAAGTGGATGAACAACGTTCAACGACATCATACATTGGAACCTTTTTTAAATAAATATGTAAATATACGCATATGATTTTTCTTTCTTTCAAATAAGTGATACATTAACAATCGGCGCAAGGGGCGAGGAGGCGACCATAATATCACTCGCTTGCGAGAAATTCCTATGGGCGGAAACAATAAAAATGACAGTGATTGTGAGCAAATGATTTTACCCAAAAATCAATGAACCTAGACCAAATTTATAAATGAAATAATTACATTCTATATATTATCGTTATTATCCTTTTTGCTGTTATACTATTTTTTGCTAAATGTGTTGGTGCATAATAATAATAATGATAGTGATAAAAGTTTTAAACCCAATATTTTAGCCATGTGGCCGTCACGACACAAAAGAGGATTACCCAGAATGGCGATATTACGTAACAACGAGTACCACTGGAATGGGCACCGACAGTAAAGTAAGGCATGGCGGCCGGTGTAATATTGTTCACATACACTGTATGTACAGTATACAGTATATACACTGTATATATCTTAAATAAAAAGAGCAAAAAAGCCAAATAAATAAAATACAATGCACAAGAGGTTGTTTGGCTTACAGCGTATGTGGTGGGTGGGTGTATATGTGCGTGTGTGTTTTGTTAGGGAACCGTGCATCGGGGATGTAGAGGGTCAGCCAAAGAGGCATCACGAATGCATCATCGAATCATTTTGATGATGATCATCATCATGCCATAGCAACCACCCTCCTTCATCTAATTATTATGATGATGGCGAGCGTAATAAGAGTGACGTCTTTTGATATTCAGATTTCGTCAATTTGGAATGATCTGTTGGGTAATTAGTGATTAGACAATAATAATTAATAAACTTTATTTCGTGCATCAATCATCTCTCCAATACCATACTATTTTACACTAGTACACTCGTATCAGGATGACGGGCTAGGGCATTTATGACTAGTCGGGAGGGGGAGATCGAATAGTCAATGAGATGCGAGTTCCTCCTCTTCCTAGTTCCCCATTATCGTTGCACTTCTACGTGCGTCCGACACCCGGTTACCCTCATTGGTCGACAAATTAATAAACAAATATCAAATTTTCCGTAGAAAAGTTGTCCTCATTCAAAGCCATAATTTAAACACCGAGAGAATGAAATCCAAATTTAGGGGAAACTTGAAAAATACCAAAGAGGTTGCCATTTAAGGAGTAATGGGTTCTTTAAATAGAATCGATCGCGTTTACTTCGCAAATGGAAATTCTCTTCTGTATGTGTACCGTGCGTGCTGAACTCCCCCAAATGCGACCGATTTGAGGTCACTCTCGAGTTTGCGCATTCGCACCGCCGAGAAAGACGAGGAAAGCTCCTCGGGTGTGACACCTTGTTCAACGATTGACTCTATGAATCAAGATGATCAGGCGTCCCGCAGATTTGCTCCGTCCGCAGGCGAAGGTGGGTCGAGGCCGCCTGGAACTACCTGAGGATGTGTCATCCAAAATTATAGTCAACTTTGCTCATCGCGTAACAACACCCCGTAGTTGTGACCATTAGATTAGCATCATCTTTGCGTAGTTCAGACGCTGTGAATAGACGTCATCACACCTGTCTCAAGTGTTCAATGTCAGTATAAATAAGTTAACTTTAACGGTTGGTGAAGATCGACAAGATTCTCTCAAGTGTAATTTTGACACCAAAATGCATTAGTAATAAATAATATTTTTAATATACATGTATCGTATGACAGAGGGCGATGGATTCTGACTCATTCCGTGTTCCCGGAATCGGCATCCTACATGCTTTTTTCTTTACTCTCACACATCGATAGGTGGAATGATGTCCGCATAAAAATAAATATTCTTTTTTTTTAAAAAAAATATATATATATATATACGTTTAAATACTGTATGTGTATAGTAAGTACAGTACAGTACAGTGCACTACTTTATGCCCAGCTAATGATATATTGCGACTTCTTTTTTATGCAACTAATGTTATACCGTTATTTTCTACGATTTTCTTATGGACGGAGTTTAAATGCCCTAACTTATTCACGCCTAAAAAGGTATGGCTGCGGTGAGATAAAAAGCTTCCAGATTTTCCGTTGTCATCGTCTTTTCATTTCTTTTTTTTCACACTGCTCTGCGTGTTTATAGAATCACCCATGTATTCGTTGTAATCAAAACCAAGGTTATCGATCAATCGAATCAAATAATAATAATAATTTTTTCCTTATTCGTTTCTTTTTTTTTTTTTTTTTTTCTTCCTTTTAAACAAACCATTATCGATAGTTCTTTCGCAACCATGAAGCGTCGGAAACATCTCGACCAGCCATAATTGTTTCCCGGGAAGACGAACATTCGCATCGTTAAAGACAATAAAAAGAGAACCTTTAAATTGCATTTTTCTTTTTTTTTCTAATTGACAAAAAACAATCAAAGAAAACCAAGTAAAAAATATTGTTACACGAATTTTCGGTATCTTTTAACCCATCAATATACGTCATATACATTACTGGGTGACCTTCTTTTTCTCTTTATTTTACTACGCCTTATTAACCTCACTTAAACACCAAGACCTGTGACATAAACTGCAAGTTTCACTCAGCGCAGGAACATTTTCTTATCATTGCTTCCGTTGGTTGGACAAGAAATTTCCCCGACAACCATACTTACAAATTAGGGAAAACCAATACTCGTTTTTTTTTTTTTTTTTTTTATTATTATTTTATTACGCTATTATACTACGCTTATCACACAATATTACTGTGCCACCCTTGAATTTACATAAAAGGGGCACTCTGCTTCGACTTTCCAAGTAACTTGACTTACTTCTTTTTTTTTTTTTACACTTTATTTTATACATACAATACCAAAGAAACACAATAGCATCAACAACAACTTCACAAGAGACAATGGCGGCCATCGTTAACTTGCCGCATATATACAATGTATCTGTAAACAAGTTTCGTAACTTTCACGAGAGTGAGGGTCTGCGAAAGTTCGCGATGATAAACAATTTCATATACACGAAATTCGAAGCAGAACAAGAACCTCCTGAATTGTCGGAAGAGAGAGTGAAAAAGGATGAAGAGAGTTGGCTTGAAGCTTGTCTGGATAGTCTTGACGAAGAGGAGAACGGCTACGTCTACATCACGTTAACGACCGAGGAAGATGACATGGAGCTCGAGGAGCAAGATTCCAACATACAGATCACGGAGGATATAATAATACCAGACGATCTTCTTCACTCGTCATATTTCGTCTCAAACGTCAACCGCATGGCAATCGACAAGGAAGAGGAAGTTGAACCGAAAAGGGACGAAGATGTGAACATGGTCGATGACATCGAATTTTTTGACACCTCGTCGGAAGCCGAAAGATCATTTCACCCATACTGGAAAGACAATAGCATAATAGATCCACCTCCTTCCTCCGATTTTTACCGCCCCTTCTTTAATTTCGATGGTGTCCCGCGTTCATTCCAAAAGTATCATCTGGGTCGAGACGATGTTATCGTGAAACCACTGGACTCCAATGCCGTTCTAGGCTTGTTGGACCACCGATATCACTCTCCATCGCATCCCCCGACCGACAGGAGGTCGAAAGATGACCTCGATATTCTTTATTCTCTGACCCCCCGAGATTTGGATCGAGATGCCTTGATGGATGTGATCAGAATGTTGGAATTTCAAGGAGAGAAAAAGAACGACAATTCAGAGAAAAACTTTTCCCCATCGTCGCTAGAAGATGACAAGATATGGTTCATTCATTGAGGCGATTGATCTGGCGACACAAAAAAAAAAAGATTCCCTTGTAATTACATTGTTCCATAGAAAATGATCCCCTTTCCTCTTTCACCTTGTATCTTTGTTTTAGTTTAGTTTTTTTTTTTTTTTTGCTTCCCTTTTCCCTTTCTTTCTTTCACATTCTGTTAAATAATATTTTTTTTTCCCGTTCCTCGTTTTCTTATATTCACACGTGCATCTCATTTGTTACAAACAACCACCACGATCATCAAGATGTTTCTTTCCCTTTTTTTTTTTTCCTCCTTTATTGACTTTTTTTGGTGACATTATAAAATTTTACAAAAAAAAAAAAAATGAAAATGAAAAAATCAAAAAAAAAAAAAAAAAAAAAGACTTTTTAATATTTTGCTGGAAAAGTTGATTCTAAGAAATGTACCAATTATTTCATTTTCCTTGTTCTTTAGAGTAGATTTTTTTTATTTTGGATTTTGCCATTATCATCTATTAGCAGAACAGTTCCTTCAAGTTCGGGCAATAGTTCGGGCAATTCAACTTTTTTCCTTTTTTTTTTAAACAAACAATTGTGTCCTTTTTTTTTTGTGAATGACAATTTTATCCTCTAGTACAAACCTTTTCTAAGATTCTCTTCCCATTAAGAACCAAACAAACACTTTGGAACATGTAGACTTCCAAAGAAAAAATGATTTATATATATATATATAAAAGCAATAAAGATTTCATAGTTCTAGGGGATCATTTGAATTGACGGGATGAGATTCTTCGCTTTTGTTTCCACGAAACGAGGATTCTCCAGCTTCCGTTTGTTCCTTTGATATTTTCCCCAAAAATAATTCTTACCTGAAACAGTTATGATGTAGTGTGTGTTACCCAATCTTTCGGGTCGAGATTTTTTTTTCATTGTGGTGTTTTGGTGTTGGATGATATTTTTTTAACAAGACCATGACAAGTTGAACTTTGTGGCGCAGTGTTTATGGCACCACATGATGTAACAGAGACCGGTTTTTTGATTCGCTTTGCCCGGATCTTAAAAAGAATTGAATTTGTCATCAATTACGAAAAGATCATATTAGAAAGACGTCACATGGTCTACGCATTTAACAAGCTTTATGTGACTTTACGTCATATCATTTTATCCGCGCCGCCCCTTTCGGAACGGATCGTGATTGAATTTGACGACCAGTTAGCGGAACGCTGAGGAGAAATTTCATTCTTGCTTTTTCGTAATCTTGAAGTAAATCAATTGTCAGAATAAAAATAAAATAAAATAAAAAAACTCCGATTTGACCGCTAGCGTGATAAATTAAAATAACCTACAGTACATGCATTGGACAAAATGACAATCGAATTTGGAAAGGCTTTCGTGGATCCCTTTTTTTTTAGGGAAAAGCCCTTGTAATCTTACAATTCACCCCTAACCCACCTTTTCTTTCATGATTCACCAAAGTTGTCTCGGTGCCTTTGTTGAGAGGGTCGGGATTGGCGTTCGCCGCAAATGTTTCGGTTTGAAATTGTATAAACAAAATTTCTCGATGGTAAACAATAGGCACGCAATATTATGTCGGTGATTATTTAATTTGTTTCGTTTTACATTAGCACATTTTATTCAATGGTGAATCAAGGTAAACATCAAGGGTACCTACCTTAAGATTATCACCATCTTTTCCTCTTATGGACGGCTCTACCTTCTTTAAAACTCGTGAATTTGGTTAAGCGGGTTTCACATTAGACATGAAGCGTGGGAATGTCTAAGATACACGACATCTAGGTGAGATCAAAGTTGCTGTATTCATAATATGAATACTAGAAATCTTTTTTTTTTTTACCTCTTGCACTAATTAAATAAGAATAGCACCCAAAGTAAGATTTAAAATGACTCATTAAATCACCCTCACTCTATCGACTGGATGACCGGTGGCGCCTTCTTCCTTCAATCGTCTGAAATTGAAATTGAGATTGCCGTACAAACAAATGATGCGATTATCCAATTTATTGCATGAAAGAAAAGAATGCCATTCCGAGTGTTATGAGTCACATTGATGATTTTGGTGCACAATTACGCAATTTTCCAATTACTTGCAACCCGATGTTAAACCTTTATCACTTTTACAAGCAATTTCGTGATAACGCTGATTTATTGCATCACAATATCGACATGATTGATTTGAAGGTGTACTTTTAGAATCTCCGAATGGTGCAACAACTCTTCATATTAACAACAGCGAAGAGTTACTGTAGTTAACTAAGTCTGTCGTTAAAAGCAGGATGGATTATTTTGTACGTTTCTACGGCGAATTTGATGTTCAAATTAATTTTTTTTTAATCCGGTAGTCAGGCCAATTAGGGTTACATACAGTATGCTGTATATGCCTTTGATTAAAGTTCCGAGTGCAACCCAAGGGAAACAATACTTTATTAGATTTAAAATTATAAATAACAACAACAATAATAATAATAATAGTATAAATATAAATACATGTTCATTTTTTATATATTCTAGTATATTTTAAATTATATGAATTCTCGAGTATTAATTATATTTATAGGTTCTTTAACTTTTTGTACTTTTAATAATTATACAAATATTATATACTGTATTAGAAAATCGAATTCATTTATTTTTTATTTCTTATGTTTCATATTATTTATTTATTTTATGATTTAACAAGAAAAAAATAGAAGATAAAAATATATTTCACATATAATGTTTTGAAATATATGGAAACAAGTTTATGCCAATAATATCTTCAACCATCTTTATCAAGTAATATTTAAAGTTTATTGTCATTATTATTTTGAAATTTTGAATTTAAAATTTAAAATTCAAAGTAAAATGTTAAATCCAAATTCATCGGCAAATTTGATTAAGTTAACTACAATATACAGTAGGGGATGAAAAAAATTGCCTTTTTTCAAATATATTTAACTTAATAAGGAATTATTTAAATTAAATTAAGCTTAAAATATAAATACTTAAATACCTAAAAATTAATTTTATTTAAGACTATTTTATAACTTTTATTATTATCATTATTTTTATTTTAATTAAAAAATTTTATTTATATTATACACAAATTTTATATATAACTTATAATATTTATATGAATTAATATATAAAATTTAAAAAAAAAATTAAAAATAATATTATTAATTAAATATAAATCATTTTAATTAAAAATTATTTTATAAAATCAAAATATTTATATTAATTTTTTTTTAGATTTTTTAAATAAATTAAATTTTACATTATAATAAAAATTTTAATTTTTTAAAAATTTAGACAATTTTTTTCATTCTCTACTATATATTGTATTATTAAAATTTTATAATTTGTATATTAATAGTTAGTTTTGAAGATAATAAAAATATTTTTTAGGAATTTTCCAATAAAAATATTTTCATTAAATAGATTTTTTTAAAAAAAAATATTATTGACTTAAATATGAATTCTTTAAAAAAACATAAAAATTTTTTTTTTTGAGTACCCATAGCCAGGTTAGATCATCAGTTTATTAATCAATTGAAAACAAAAGTATATTTTCATTCGAGCAGTATAATACATACTACAACTAAACTATTATTCTAATCTAACTAACTCGTCATAAGCATAAAAGCCTCTAAGTTCAGTCTTGAGGACAATATTTCGATCTGCAGTGTTTTTGGGTAAAGATCCTCCTAGTCCAGTGCATCATTGCCAACAGGTTGTCACTACCGTATGTCTAATCAAGCCACTGGAATATAGAAAACTACAAAAGGATTGATTGAAAAAAGGAGAAGAGGGATATCTAAAAATGTCTAAGCAGATTACAAGAAAATGAAAGAGTAAAAATTGAAAAAATATTTTCAGCTTCCTTCAAAGATCTGCTTCTCAAGACCTCTTCTTAATAAGAAATGCCCAATTGGGATATTCTTTCTTTTCCTGACCGTCTGAGGAACTTATTCATCTTTAATCTTAATTTCCTTTTTGTGTACCATCTGAGGAAACTTATTGCCTAGTGGGAACCTTTACTTCCAAGACATACTTGGTTCCAACCTTTTTTGAGCAGTAATTTTTTATCTACCTGTAGTAGAGAGACGACTTATAATGGATTCCAGGTTCTTATGTGACCTAGTAAGAACTAGGCCATATTGTTTCAGTATAATACCTTCCAGCAGCCATGCCTAATTAAAGGAATTTTACTGGTGTACATCTTTCATTACCCAAAAGATTAGATTCCTCAATAATCCTTTTGCTTTGTAATGATGGGAGGTTCAAAAGAGTGGTAGAGATCCTTGTCGATTGCGATATCCTTCAACAACTTCTGAGAAAATATATTCTTAACTATAACCAAAGGGTTGAAGTTTGGCATGGACTAAAGACCATTTGGTCTTATTGCCTGACCAGGATAAGAGGGAGATCTTAGTCTTGAACTTTGCCTGGCCGGGATGATAGGAAAGAAAGACCTCAGCTTGAATAAATAGTAGCTTTTTTATCACCTGAGAACTTGTTGCTCATATCTTATTAACCTCATAGTACTTGATCTGTAGGTTAACCCAATTGGAGGAGTAGAGTAGACATGGGGCACCAATTAACGCTTTCTATTATCAATAATGTCATCGGAATACAATGAGGTGACCAGTAGGTACTTGTTTACATTCAGCTACTAACGTGCTTCGTGTTCACTAATCATATTTTGCAGTAGATTGTGTCACCTAAAATTCAGGGTCAAACTAAGGTAGGCAAAATTCCCCAGAAAACTAAAAAAATTTTGGGCAACTATAAGAAGAAAGAAACAGTGGACAGACACTTTGAAATATGGCTTGATATTCGTCACCTCCTTCTGCAGAAAACCTCTATAGACATACTTTAATATAAAAGGCTTCAAGTACTATACTATTAGTTATTCTTTCTTTCAGAACTTTCTTGCTATAGGTAAAGAAGATGTTTCTTGACTTTTCTAGGTCACAGGAAATCAAGTTTTTATTTAAAAATGAATATAAATAAGAGGAAGGATTTGAGAGTATCTCTTAAAGTAAAACTTTAAGTTGGTTTAAGGATAGTGTTAAGACTTTATTAGCAAAGAAATAAAAAATTTCGTGCAAACATTTTTTTGTGTGTGAGTAGAGGATCAGCAGAAAGAGTTTATTATAAAATTTTTTTCTTATTTTCTAATTTATTAATTCAATATATATTTTTTCAATTGTTAGCTTAGTTATGTTTATTAATAATAATAGAGTAAGATATAAAATATATTAAATACTAAAAAACCTATGGATTTATAGTATAGTGTTAGTACTTCCAAATCACAATTATAAGATTTAAAGTTTAATATGATATAAGTATCAAGTAAAAAATTAAGCTATAAGGTGATACAAAGATCTTATCTCCTCCATAATAATGATTAAATATCCCAATAAGACAATAAGAAGAATCTATTTACTTATTATACCTATAGTAAAATAATCAAATCAATATAAAGTTCTATATGAGACTAGTATAAATGATATGAGTTCTTTACACACAACCAGTTTCAGATATTCTAACAGAAAATGAAAAAGAATCCTATTCATATAATGTAACTATAATAAGACAAGATACAATATAAAGCTCCACAAATATAATCAAAATAAGTAATATGAGATCCCAAATACAAACTGATTATTCCTTAGATATAAAAAGAAGGATCTGATCACTCATAGAAATAACCAGGCATGTCCATAACCAGATAAAAAATTTAATTTGGTATGATGTTAAAGATACAAAATAGGCTCTAATAATCAAGACTATCAATTGAGAAATTCACGTCTTTCATATAAAATTGAGCTCTAATTAAATAATAAAATAGGTATCAGATATATAACAAGCTTTCAAAAAAATCTTAAAGCACTAATAGAACCAATAGAAGATTCTATATAAAAGACTCTTAATATCAGTAATACTGGATATCTTAGGTAAGTTCTTGATACATTAGCTTCTCTAAAATAAGGAATAGCAATAAGTTGTTCAGTGGACCATGGTTCTAGTAAATGTCATTTCAGATAATAGAAATATTAATATAGTGGGATTACTTCATTAGATTGAATATATAAAGACCTTCCCTAATCCTTAGCTTAACTACCGTAAACCACTACATACAATACCCCGGGTATTAATCAATTTACCCATGATAAATTGATTAGTACCCAGGGAATATTCTACTAGAAGAGGGGTAGTATAAATGGCAGGATATTTAGTGTCTTATTATCATCTGACATATCACTCACTTGCCTATTCATATTGCAATTTTATTGGCTCTAGCTTAATATATCCAGGTAGTAATCATTTATTGAGTAACAATTTTCTTGAATACTACCGGGTATTATTTAAGGGGGGGTATTACTTTTAGGGGGGATATTGTATGCAGTGGTCTACGGTATATACATCAACTATTCATAATATCATTTCTATATTAGCTAGTTCTATAGACTATACTATATGTATAAGTATTACCTTATCAGAAAGTTATGTGATTTCTTCTTGATTGTTCCCAGCATGATTTTTTTTTCTGTTTTATGGTCTGTTTCAAGAGCAGGCTGATTATTAGGCCATCGAATTTTCTTTATCCTGAACCTAGTATTTTGATCCTTCAAAGTGGTCCGTGTGTTTTCCCTCTCACCAAGGCCTTCCGATAGTTAGAACAGAAAGTTCCAGTGCTGCCCAGTACTTGTATTCAGAGGTACTCTACCAGTCAATTAGATCTGCTTTTCTTAATGCCATGGACATCATTATCAATTCAGGATAGTCCTAGCTTCTGACTTCAGAGATTGGTGCAATTATAATCTTTATATAGACCATCTATATGATCAACAGGTTTCCTTCCTATTGATCAATAGCTATATTTAGAAATATCAGTTATATACAGTTAAGCCAACGGATAAGTGTTCATGCCCCCTGTGGGATTTGTACTTGTATCTTGTAATTTGATCTATAGAGTGTTAATCATTGCACTATCGATCTATAGGTTATATAACTAGTTTAATAGAAAATTAAAAAAATAAATAAATATAATTATTAATAACTTTTTTATATTCTAAAAACTAATATATTTTTGAAATTCTGCAGTAGTAACCTGCAGGCAATGAAGTTAATAGTTGGAAGGATCTTTACCTGAACTGATAACAGAGCGATAAATCATTCCCAAAGTTGCACTTAAAGTTTTAATAATTCTTAAAATAGAGACAAGTGAGTTAGATAGAGACTTAGCTTTAGCAATACATTTTTAATGTAAAGTATATATATGTTTAATAAAGCACACATA
>CAJVPT010001717.1:0-20194 GCA_910592055.1 Acaulospora colombiana | reverse complement strand
ATTACACATAAGTTTTTCTTCCTTGCAGAACTTTCTTGCCGTTGGTAAAGAAGGTGTTTCTTGGTTTTTCTAGGTCATAGGAAGCCAAGTTTTTGTTTGAAAACAAATATAAACAAGAGAAAGGGTTAAGAAGTGTTTCTTGAAGTAAAACTTCAAGTTGTTTTAAGGGTAGTGTTAAGACTTTATTAGCAAAGAAATAAAAAATTTCTTGTGAACATCTTTTTTTTGTGTGGTCAAGGGATCAGTGGAAAGAGTTTTTTTTTTACATTGTCAGTCATGACAAAATTCTTACTAGAAAACATTAAAAATTTTAAATTAATAATTATAAAAAAACTATACATAAATAAAAAAAAACTCTTTTTGAAAAGTTTTCAATTGCAAAAAATTTTCTTATAAAGCAATAAAACAAATTTTTAACTAAAAACAAAGTCAAAGCGACTGGAGCTCCTCTCAAGAGCCCTTTAAAGCCTCAAAACGAGTTATCAATACTAGACATTGTTATTTTAGATATTTCAATTCCAAAAGTTTCAATAGTATACAAACAGAATAAGACTTCAAAAGTTTTTTTAACAAAGCCTTCTAATGAAACTTCAATCCTACTTCTCTAAACTATTCTGACTTATGACTTATTCCCATTTACAAAACTAACTCCAGCGATCTTAAAGTTATTCAAATTAATTTCATCAAGAAATATATAAGAGTATCACCTTTCAGATAATATAGTTTATATAAAAAAACTTTTTTCCACTTGCACCCAGATTTTTGAAAAATTTTTTTTATGGTAACAACTCAAAACATTGAAGAAAAAACACAATGCTCGCAAAGAGCTCTAGTAACAAACATATCTAGAAGATTGACAAGGACAAGGGACCTGACAGTCAACTATATAGGTGAAAGAATCTTAACAGGTGGTGGTAAGGTCTCCAAGCCAACATTGAAATCCAAACTTGAAAGCAAATTCAATTCTCTAACTGGTATAAAGAAAAGCTATACACCAACTGAAAAGAAAAAACAATGGAAACAGATGACCAGCCAAGTCAACAACAAGAATCAAAAAGAGATGAAGCTCAAGAATGACAAACACAACATCAGGAATGATATAGAGAAAGTCACAACAGAGATATTAGAACCAACCGAGAAAATGGTTATCAAGACTAGAATGACTTTACCTATAACAGTAACCTTAACAGCATTAATAGCGAGAGAAGAAAAGAAAGACCTGAAGCTATACAGTGACATCATAACAATAGCTTCAGCTATGACAATAACTACAAATCAGCAACCACAGAAGTGTGACCACAAGACTCTCCCAGAGAACATGACTTGCTTCAGCCAGGCAAAGTCTACATTGACCCGGAAAAAGTACCTGGTCTCTCAGTAGAGGAAAAAGTTAACCATATTCGCAACCAGTTGGTGTACCTCACAACCCTAAGGCATGTATGCATAGAAGCCCCAATCAGCACATCAATGATTGCAGCTATCTTTGATAGTTACTACAAGACCCTAGCTGCATGCAAGATAGAGATTATAGACAATAAGGATACCAAATTTAGACTAGTACCACAGATCAGCACCCTGAAGACAAAGCTCGATCTATTAAGATCTGGGATATCCCCAGCCATTACACAAAAAACGAGATTGCCAGCTTGTTCATAAACAAATCAATAATTGAACACATTGCGCTATAACCAGCAGAGGTGGTCTAATTAGGAACAGTACAGTTCAGCTCCAAAGAAGCATTCAAAAAATATGGCCATACATGGTCCTTCTATAAGGACAATGTCTGCATGCAATTATACCCAACAGTTAGAACCAGGCTGGTAAAAGAAAAGAGGAATCAATACAGTGCTACACTTGCGAACCTTCCTTTGGGGACCACGGCAAGAGAGTTATAAGGAATCATCACCCAAACTCAGGCTCAGGCATGCTATATCCCTCTCAAACACCTCAATCAAAACAAACGGTTCGCCATCCTTTATTTCAAGAACCTGCAAGACCTAGATACAGCAAGAGGCTTCACATTCCACCTAGGAGGTATGGAACAAGCCTAGGTACCTAAGACAGCAAAGCTCTGTTTTGGATATAATACCTGAGAGCCCGAACTCAACATTTGCAATATCGAAAAAAAGGATACCCTTTAAAAAGACAGAACAAATAGACTCGGTCAGCCCAGACTCCCACCTCCACAACAAAGAGGACAGCTGATGTCCAGGAACAACAAGTGGCCTAACATGGAAAGTCAACTAGCACAAAATGAATATACGCAAGTATTACAAGAGGACTCCCTTACCAGACAACATGAATGGAGTGATATTGGAGGCTCTCAGACAACTTTAAGGTGACATTAAAGTGATCAAACATCAGGTACATATACTAGACAGAAGGAAAACAACAATGGAGGCAGGACCATTGGTTAAAGCCAAAGGACTAGCTATAATAGACTCCCCGGTCAGTTACGGCTCATTCACAACAAGCTCAATCTTTAGGATCCCATTACCAAAAGGCATAGATATCAGACAGCAACAGGAAATCTTGAATAGAAGGATTAGTTGTATGGAATTCACAATAGACTCCATAATGAAAGAAATGATGGATTGCTTAGACATACCCATCGAGACACCAAGTGCAACAAAAACAGCACCCCAGCTCCCTCAAATATTTATGATTAACAACCAAACAAAGCAAGCAGCTCGCAATAGGCGAGAACCAAGAAAGAGCAATTTAGAACAAACAAAAGAAATCTGAAAATAGAAACACTAAACGTCAGAGAACTCAACACAGAAACAGATCAACTAGCAATATTAGAATACTGTCAAGAAACTAGAATAGATATACTTGATATAACAGAAACCTGGTTCACGAAAACCAGAGGTGAAAAGATATGAAAGACAGTTATCACATATGGACAACCAAACCAACACAACAGACACATGGAGCAGGAATAGCTATAGTGGTAGAGAAGAAATGGATAACACATGTTTTCAATAAAAAAGAATGCAACAATCAAGGTCTACTATTAGACTTGGCCTTCAAAGGAAAAATCCAATATCAAATTTTAATAGTATATAATATAGCAAATGAAATGAAGAAGCAGGACAGGGTCAAATTCAAGCAATGGATCAAGGAAAAAATCACTGAGGCAAAAGGGAAAAACATATTTATTATAGTAATGGTAACTTCAATGAGGTAGCAGACGAACACCTGGATCATATGATGAAAAGAAATAGAGAAAGCAAACCACACCACATTATTGACTTACTAATAACATTTAAGCTGAATGATGCGTACAGATATATCAATCCAACCAAGAGAAGCTATACCTACAACAGGCCCAAATTAGAGTATGGGAGCAGAATAGACCATGTCAGGACATCCAGCCCCCTACTTTCACAAGTGATTGATACAAATCATATCACAGTAGACACGATAATCAGAAGTGACCACAAAATAGTCATAATAGAGCTCAGTACATGGCATGGTGCTTGGTCGAAATTAACAAACAGAAAGAATAATAGGCAAAATAGGATTGACTATCAGAATTCTATACCAAAACAGTGGATCAACTTCTCAGGAAAAATGGATAAATTAGCAAAGGGAATCCTAAGGGTAAACCCAGAGACAGTAGAAGGAATATGAAATCAATTCAAAGAAGCAATAATAGCAGTGGCAAAAACAACACTTAAAAAGAAAAAGCATAACAAAAACACTAGAACCATACATAAGTTGAAGTACAAATGGCTAATGCACTAACAGCTCTAGCTTGACAAAATATATAGAAGGTATCAGACATGGCTTATAGAACCAGAATTCAAAACAGAAGAAGACAGTAAGACAAAAGAGAAGTAAGTCAAGGAAATTAATACACCAATCCCATTCCTGACACTTCCACCACTCTTCAAAAAGAGCACTTTACAAAACAGAGAATCCTTATACAAATAGTTGTTGGATACCAAAGAGATTTGAGAAGCAGAGAACGCAATTACCAAAATTAAAGTAGAACAAGCAAAAGAAAAGATGATCCAAAAAAGAATAGAGCTGAGATATAAGCAGCTAGAAGAGCAACCACGCAAGATGATTAATATTATACTAGACCAGTAATCTATAGTCATAGATACCCAGTGACTGGTTGAAAGAAACCAAGAGAATGAGGTGAAGATAATAACAAATCTAGAAGAAATCAAGGACAAAATTAAGAAGCACTTCCAAGAATGGACCCGAACAAGACAAGTGCTGGATTTGGAGAAATATTCACATTGGCAACAACAATATATCCCCAAATAAGACATTCAGGAAGATTGGTTTGAAGAAACACTCGAAAGAATCAAGGTGTCGGAAATAAGTGACACAATTAGAAGGAAGAAGAGTGAAAGTGCTCCAGGCCCATCCGAAATACCATACATTCTACTGAAAAACATGGGAAAGAATAGACTAAAGGTGTTGGAAACACTTTTCAATAAGATCCTAACTACAGGAAATATTCTAAAAGACTGGAGGAAAGGAAATGTATACTCAATTTCCAAACCCAAAGACTGGCTTGGAGACATCAATATAATAAGACCCATTACACTATTGGAAACCACAAGAAAGGTATTTATGAGTATCATAGCAACAAGACTAGTAGAAATATGTACCAGACACAAGATATTATATCACAATAACTGGGCAGGACTTCCGGGTGGAAGCACTCAGAAACCAATTTGCATCCTGAATAATATCATGAAGGAAGCAAGAGAGTTCAAAAAAGAGGCCTGGATTTTTAGTCAAGACATCAATAAAGCTATGACTCAATCAACAAAGGAATGATGATCAAGTCACTCAGGAGAATTTATATACCAGAAAAGATAATTGGAATTCTGGAAACCATATTAGTCGACAGGAACAACAGAATAATTACAGCACATGGACTAACAGAAGAATATCTCATTTAAGATGAAATAGATCAGGGAGATACCACATCCCCCCCTCCTATGGAGAATCTTTTATGACCCCCTCCTGCAGGAGATTGAAGACAGACACAAAGGATACATAATGGAAACAAAATTGATTCATGACCTCACTCCTCCAAACCCAGAGAAGATCATAAACATGCGAAGGAAAAAGACAAAAATCATAGCAACAGCATATATGGATGACACTACATGGTTCGCAAGCAGTCAGGCTAGAATGCAAGCCATTATGAACAAATTGACTGAATTCCTTAAGATAAATGACATATAGCTCAACAGCGAAAAATCACACTGATCTGTATTAACGCAAGTAAAGAACACTGAGAGTTAGATATCATAACAAATGGAACACTGATCACACCACTTCAAAAAGAGGAAGCAACAAGGATTCTGGGAGTATAGATATCAGAGGATGGAAAAAAAGCTCATCAAAAGAAGATAATAGAAGGAAAGGTAGAAAAATTGCTAGAATCTTGGTATAGAAGAAAGTTACAGACAAATAGACAAGATACATAGTCAATTATACACTCTTTCCAGCAATCGAGTACCTTCTGAATGATATGATCCTAACAGAGAATGAGTCAATAGACTTAGTGATAAAATAAACAAGGTTTTCAAATACAAAGTGGGACTAGCATCTACGACCTCAAATTACATCCTCCATACAGACTTTGATTACAAACTCTTTAACCTATGGGACAGACAGATTCTTTCACATAGTAAGAACCTATATAACAGATTAAATATCCACAACGTAAGAGGAATGATAACACAAATTAGACTACAACACCTGCAAAATTAATACTTATCAACAAAGTCAATCCTGACAGACAGGCTCCCATTTTAGAAAAAGAAAGGGAAAAACCTAACAAATGGGATTCTGAATATTTTGAAGTATCAAGGAATCACTATGATATCAACAGAACATACGTGGTTTGGAAAACCAATCAAGAAGAAGAGAAGAACCATCAGAGAGATGGTCACAGAACATTGGTACAACAAACATAGACACTCATTCAGACGTAAAGGAATACTTTTCCTAGATCAGCTGCTAAACGACAGCAAAACAAGATTCCTTTCCTGGTAACAGATGAGAGTCAGACTAGGGAAACAAGATAGGACACCCATATGATACAGAGAGATGAAAGAACTGGTAAGGGAGCTCAATATCCTAAAGGAAGAAACAGGAAGTGAGGCGACATCAGCAAGAGACAACAGAACCAACAACCCTACTATTAATAGCTTTAGGTCTAACACACTGGTAATCCTATTTCAACAACAATCGACAATCAAATGGCTAGCTACAAAAAGAGACATGACAACGATAATAACAAAGAAAAACAAAGTTCTTGACAGCCAATCCATTGTGGCCATCCATATAATTAGAGTAAACCAAACATCTCTAATCCATAAATGCAAAGGCTACCCCTTTGATGACCTAGAACTCAGGAGGCAGTACAAGGATCAATAACAATGTATAATGATGCAGTTATTGGCAAACTCAGTGAATATCAAGGTAAAAAAAAGCACCCAAGGTTGCATCTCATCACAGGTACAAGACAGGGATACAAAGCAATCTTCAATTAATAGATTGCAATCGTCACCGCAAGGGATAGAGCTTGCACTCAAGGAAATTAACAGAAAAGGCATGGACACAAATCTACTATCAATATATATGGATCCTCTCTCAATCACGAAAGGACTAATCCAGAAGAGGTTAAAGGCCACTGAAAGAACAATAGCAAAGTTATAAAAAATCGCACAAGAAATTAGTAACCAGGACAACCTGAAGATATATACTGACGGCTTCTTCACAAGGTAACACACAAACAGTAGAATGGGAATCAGGTGGGTAATCCAACCAAAGACAGGAACATATATCACTGCATTTCAAGCAGAAACACAGGACACCCCATTCTCTACCAGAGCAGAATTAATAGCAATATTAACAGCAGTCAGCACAGTAAGTGCAGAACCAAAGATAGAAATAATCACGGATAGTCAAGATGCAATTAATGCAGTTCAGAAAACCAGGGAAAAGAACAAAACCAAGAATCATAAAACAGAAACCCCAAATAGGAACCTGGTCAACATTATCTTAGAAATTGTAACCATAAAGAATATCAAGATAAAGTGGACAAAGGTCAAAGGACATTCAAGGAATGAAGGAAATGAAGCAGCAGACAAGCTAACCATAACAACAATACTAGACAAGCCCAGAGACATAATAAGGGTCCAGGAGTTACACTCGATAAGCAACATGACAGTACTCAAATAGGACCAGTCCTTTGTGAACCTTCCTTTCAGAACAATAGGAAAAACTCTCCTCAAGACAAAATAGGCAAGTAAATGTAGAACCTTACAAAGAACACCCTCTAAAATAACATCCTTCAAAATAGATTAGCAGAATCACAAAGACAGAGCGTTTCATTGAAAAACATGGCTCAATGAACATCCCACAATGGCAAATATGAACATACGAAAACCACACCTGTACAAAAACCCAACATGCATCATATGCAAACAATATAAAGAAACAGATCTATATTCATTTATCTGTGGACCAAACAGGATATGATTGAGGGAAAGGTATATATCCTTACTCACCAAAGAGTGCGCAGCTAGAGTGAATGGTAACAAACAAAGGAAAGCCATACAAGAAAACTGGAAAAGGCCCCTTAACCCACTAATGTCAAGAGAAACAAAAGGATCGAACAAGATAGGATGGCTGGACATCATAAAGGTGGCCATCACACATAAAATGAGATAAATAGTGGAAGAAATCACAGGGAATGCAAAAGTAGCAAAGATGGCATTTAAGGTGGCAATATACTAGTTTTGGAAAGAGAAGAGAGAAATTTGGAAGCTAAGGTATAATCTGGTCATAGAATGGGAAAAAATCCAAGGAATCTTATCGAAAAAGAAATATGAATGTACAAGAGGTTCCAAGGATCAACAAGCACAAGAGGACAACAGGGCAGAACCACACAAAACACCAACAGATACTTATATATAGATGTAACCAACCACTGCATGAACAATATTTTACAGAACGGATACTTACCTAACTTACTTTTTTCCTTAAATATCAGTGTTAGTGGAGTCATGACATGCTAATATTCACTATTAAATAGACTGCAGCAAGTTGCAGGTTTGTATAGATACTGAGCCTATAGTTTTTTTTCTATCATAAATGTAATATTTCTTGCAATTCAATTTGTGCATAAAAGAAGGTACCAATAATTAAATAAAAACTGAATAGCATGACTTTGCCAGCTAAAAAAAAAAATATATATATATATAAGAGTATCCCCTTCATCTCTCCCTGTTTTCACTCAAAAAATAAAACACCTTGACATTAAAACACTAAATGCCTTCATGAAACATCTAACAGAATTTCACCTTGAAAAAGATAACAGAAAGCTTGCTATTTGGGAAGTCGTCAAAAACATCTTAAACTATAAGCTCCATTGGCTTTGAAACTGAATCTCCATCTTTACCAATAACAATCTTGGTACTTTCTTCCTCAAAAAAAAAAGGAAATACCGGCCCTCCAATACTCTAGTTACACAAAATGATCCTCCTTATACAATAGAAAATTCTCAAGGAAACCTCCCCCATAATATGAATTGACACACAAATCACCTCTACAGCACAGATTCCATAGACCAGCCAAATATGGAAATAGATGAGCATTATACAAATAATGCAATAAACCTTCCTAATAATGTGTCCAATATTTAATCATGGGCAGATCAGATAGATATTGAAAAAATTTAACAAGTCTTCAAGAATAACTTGTCTCCTACCGCCACAAGTACACAGTTGCCAGAGGCCCAACCTACAGAAGAAAGTTCCCCAGTTCAAGAGAGCCTATCAATAACAAAATAATAAGTTATCAAATAATCCTATAATAGCTTTGTATTTTGCAAAAGAAATTCATAAGCTACAGTATTACTATTTACCAAGCTTAAAACTTTCCCTGAATTCACTCATCAACTATCATCAAAGCTATCTTAATAAAGATTGTGCATCAAAATAGAGTTTTTTTCCTGATTCTTCACAAAAACTGAAGTTATTAAGGAAAAACATTACGTGAAATATGATAATTGAAAAAGAATTCCACAACAAATACAGAAAAAGCACAATATTGACTACATTAACAGAATAACAAAAAAGAAAATCTGAACTATTTTAAACTCATTTATCTTTGTAACATTTCTTCAAACTCATAATTTCTCACATCAAATTTTGGCAAGTGGCTGAACTTCTAGAATATAGGTTCAAATTCTTTATGATTCAACAAAGGAAAAAGTGAATTATAAAGAGCTCCTACAAGCGACAAAAAAATAATCAAACATAATCTTCCAAATTTATCAGAAAATCCAAGTGAAGTTCCAACAAAAATAAAAATTAAACTTCTACACACCTTATCAATCCAATTTTTAAGTCTAATGGGTCTTATCGCAAATATCCTAAGAAGCTTATACAACTTTGATCTTTTGCCTCCCTATTACTTTATAAAACTCTATAAAATCCCTAGCTACCTGGATAAACCTCTAGAAAAATAATATGAAATCTTTCCAATCAGAGAACAAAAGCAACTCAAATTCCTGAATTTAATACTTAGAGAGCTGCATAACAGCTTTTACATTCCCAATAAACTTCCTGAGAGTTACTTTGACCTGCACCCACCTAAGAAGCCATTATCTGACATCTACCAAATGCTACTACAAGACCTATCAATGATATTTCCAATCACCAATGAACCTCATATAGTAAAAGCAGCAATCAAAAAACTATAAAATGACAATTTCACAGTCAGATTCCTTCCTAATGATTATATTATCTGGAAACTTTTCCTTTCTCAGCCCCACCAGTACAGTTAAATGACTGGAATAAGCCTCCCAATCAAAGATCAAGAGTTGATAACAAAGTTGCTCCAACAACTTCATCACTGATATAAGTTCAGACATCCTCTTGGTCCTGAGTAGATAGATCCATCATTAACTCAAATTGATTATCCAATTATTCCAAAGAATTTCAGCGAAATAGTAGATAAATTAAATATCATCCAATAAGCACTATATAGAGAAAATTCGAAGTTTCAAAAAACTATCCAAACCATTAAAACACTTTATTACAGTCCCATTCTTCGGGAGTAAATTACTCCTTTGCTATCTGATTTACTCACCCTCAAAACAACTTTAGAATACTTAAAGCAAAAAGACATTACCCTTCAATTACTTCTCAATGATGACATAGATTTACTGACAAATATTTCTACTCTCAAATAATATTTCTATTTTGACAAACCCCCCAAAACTTTATCACAGAAACAGAGCTACCAGAACCTAATGTAGCTCTAATACCAAATCTCTACTGACATGAACAGTGAACTAGACTCAAACCTTAGTCATTCCTTTAATGTTATGAACTGCTTCAATATAATACCTATATCCTCACAAAAAGAAAAAAATAATAATAATAATATCAAAAACATCTTGACAATATTAGTCTTCAATGTTAGAGACCTAAACCAAGCTGTAAAACTATTATGTCTAATCAACTTCCTCCTCAATTCAAAAGACATTACTATTTGCACTGAAACAAAATACACCACAAAACATCTCTTCCCTAATAGAATAGATAATTACATAATTATTACTAATAAACTAGCTTCTTCTCCTAGCAATAGAACCTGTATTGTTATATCCAAGTTGTTTTCACTGCATATCTTTATAACATATTCTAAAAATGAATTCTGATGTACCATCTATTTAAAATTTAGATCAAAAATAAGTATCATTGTAATTGCTTTATACCTTTTACATGACAATAAATTGAGAAACACAGCTATCTTCTCTCTACACAAGTTTATCAAAGACCACTCTAATCACAAATTCATAATTGTAGAAGACTTCAACACATTCCCTCCTAGAATATCATCAATTAATGCTCTAACAAACAACAAAAGGAAAAAAATCTACAAATATCTTTGGAACTTTATCAACACTGCCAAAGCATTCTCAAAGAAATACCTATATATATACACAATATCAACTAATGTATCAGAATAGACTGGATGTGGCTAATGCCTGAACTCAACAACAAACTTCTTAGTTATAATGTCAACAACATTACTTCTATCAACACTGACCATAGTTGCATCAAAGTTTGCTTTAAATAGATCGAATACAAACCTCAATGCATCAATTTCTCTATCAAATTTATTTATTTAATAAAGCTACAATCAAATAGCTTAAAGCATTTGAAGAGGAAATATCTCTTAATTTTAGTCTAGATCCTCACCCAAAGTGGTCAGCCTTAAAATTGCTAATCAAAAAAGCTTTAAAAAACAATATTCCAAAAAAAAAGCATAATGCTCGACCAAATCAAAAAAACTCTTTTCCAAATCAGACAAGGCTATAAAATAAGTAAAAATGTCCTCAAAGATATAAGAAACAACAGATATCTAGCAAACTTATCATCAATAGCTAAAACTTTATATGAGAATATTACAAAATTATCTCCTACCAACAAATTTTTCAGAAAAGTCTTTAGGATACTAATAGTAGAAAAACAAAAGCAAATAATCTCAATATTACAAGCTCATATATAAACAACAACAAAAGATAATTTGGTCAAATTCTGGAGAAACCCCAGCCGATATATTAAAATTGCTCTAGAAGACCTAATACCTTCTCTGATTTATCTATACTATATGATAGTATACAACTGCAGGATGACCCAGATATCCCAGTGGAATTAATTATTATACACTATAGACAACTCCTATCAACAAAAGAATTTACTCTTGACAAATCTTGAAAGTCAGAATATCTCCTTAGAAAAAACATTCAAAATAATATATATAACAATCTATTATAAGACATATAATTCACAGAAATAAAAATGATCATATCATCCTTTTCTACAGATAAAGCACCTGAAGCAAGCAAAATTCCTTATAAAACTTGAAAATATATTAGAACTGAAGCATAAAAAGTTCTACTTAAGATTTTCAATAACATAAGATAAACAGAAAATCCACCAAAAGCATAGAAGCAATCAATTGTCATCCTCTTACTTAAGAAACTGGTTTGGTCCCACAACCTATCTGACACCAGATCAATAGCCTTATTGAAAACAGGCCAAAAAGTGATCACAAAAATCCTCAATATTAGACTAGCAACTATCCTTAGCGAAAACAACATCTTAACTCCATACAACTATGCAGGAACAAAAGATCAGAACATAATGGAATCCATTACTATAATTAGGTCATCAATCAATACTCATGCATCTCTCAATCAAAAATACTGATTAGCTTCTTTTGCCATTTCAAAAGCTTACAACTCAGTAAATCTCAATAGTCTAGAAACAACTATAAAAAGGTCAATATTACACAAAACTTCATTAAAATCATTATAAATCTGTTTCAAAATTAAGCATTACAATTTATCTCATACTACAATATCATCTAACCAATAATGATATCTCAAAATCTGGATCAGGGTAAAATGATTGTTCCACTTATAGTAAATGGATAACATTCTATAATCCAGTAATAATCAGAGTCCAAAGTACTTTAAAGAAGGATGATAAAGTTTTTGTATACATAAATGATGTGGCCATACTCATCAAAAAAATTGAAGACTTACAAGTTGCAACCAATACCTTCACCTCTTTCTTAAAATTAAACCATATTACTTGCAATAAATCAAAAACTGAACTTATAATAAATAACTCAAGGAAAAATGATGAGAGGAAGAAGAAATTAAAAGTAGAGAACATACATATTTCACCAAGGGCTTTTGATTATGTAATCAGATACCTGGGAGTATATCTTAGTGGCAAATCTCCAGAGAGAGTGACATATAAAAATTTGATAACTAAAATCAATAATTTCACTAAATGTATATCAAAATAAAAAGCATGGAATGGGTCTATAATCAAAACAAGTAACACAATGGGTCATATCCGCTCAGCTTGAATTTGCCTTACAGGTCACACCCACCAAGTAGTATTTACAATTTTGATCCAAATTCAATTGATTTGTGAATTGGATACAAATCGGATCAGATCAAATTTCAAAATTTTTAATCTGATTAGATTTGGATCAAAACAAATTTTAAATTTACAAAATTATTGGATTCAAATCAAATTCAGATCAAATCTGATTAGATTCAAAACAAATTTGAATTAATCTGATATAATTCAAATCAGATATGTACCAGTTCATATAAATTGTTATATAATTATTTAATTTCATTTAAACGAACTATTTAGAAAATTAAAATCGAATGATGTGATGTAATATGTAATTGATGTAATAAATAGACAGCAATTATATATAATATATAATTATGGCATCCATAAATATAGCTTCTTCTTTTCTTTTTTTTTTTTAACCCTTCATCTCTTACTCCTATTTTTCACTTTCTATTGTCACGTAATTATAAATAAAAACTTATTTTTCTTTTGCACATGCCTAGTTCAATTTTTGCTAAATATTTAAATTTAATAATAAATAACTCGAATTTTTTTTTAGCTGATAACAATTTGATATGATTATTATACATTGCCTCTCTTTATAATTTTGATCAGCATATTCATAAAGTCAAATTTATTGATAATATGATAGAAGTTATATACACTAATGATACTCAAAAACAATTCACATTTGCTACTTCTGCCATAGATTTTAGAAGAGAAGAAATTTCAAAAAAGCTAGACACTATTTTTGATATAAGTGACAATATAAGCACAGATAATGAAAATCTGAAAGTGAAATAGAAAAAATTTTCGAGTATATGTTTTTTTTTTAGTTTATAATTATCAATCAAACATGGTATGAACTAATTTTATTTATAATTCTTATAATAAAAGTTGGCTCAAGCACAAATAAATTAATACGTCCATCCAATATATCACCAAAAAAAATCACATGTTAATAATTTTTTTTAAAAAGTTATATTAACAAATTAAATTTTTAGATTTAATACACCAAACTGAATTAATAGAGTCTATTCAACTAGATACACATATGTGCATATGTATATTTAACACAATCGGAGATCAGCTTTTTTTTCTTCATTAATTATATCTGTTAAAATAAGCGAATCGAAAAAAACGTTTGAGTAGCAAAATAGATGAATCAAAAAAGTGAGTGAGTAGTAAAATAGATGAATTGAAAAAAGGAAAAGTGTGTGTGGATAGCAACAGCAATGATGATGAATATAGCAAGAACAATATAGGTATAATAAATATAGTAGAGACAATATAGGTATGTTCAATTTAATACAATCCAAGTTCAGCTTATATTATTTAGCTAATTCTATTTGCCAAAATATATGAATCAAGAAAAGTGAAAGGGTAGGTGGGTAGCAACAGCAATGATGAATATAGTGAAGACAATATATATATATTCAATTTAGCACAATTTGAGTTTTACTTATGTTACTTTGTTAATTCTATTTGCTAAAATAACTGAATTGAAAAGAAAAAGGGCAGGCAGATAGCAATAATAATAATAGTAAATATAGCAAGAATAATATAGGTATGTTCAATTTGACAAAATCTGAGTTTGGCTTATGTTACTAATTCTTATCAATTTTATTTAGGAAAATCAAAAAAAGGAAAGGAACAAGTAGATAGTGATAATAATAATGGCAAGAATAGTGATAGTAAAATTGAAATACAGTTAAAAAATATTTCAAAAAGAAAATATACTAGTTAAAATTAAAATAAAACCAGTTTAATTTAAACATATTTAATATAATTTAGTTAAATTAAAGCAGTTATAGTTAAACATGCTTTAAAACAGATTCAAATGTATCAAATCTGTTTCAAATTGTTTTTGCATCAATTCCAAATCAGATTTGGATTTGAATTTAAATTCGAATCCAATTGAATCAAATCAAATTCAATTTGAATTGGATCAGATCAAACTGTTATAGTTTCAAATCAAATCGAATCAGTTTAAATTGAATTGGATCCATATTCAATTTATATTTATAAAAACTGGATCATATTGAATCTAGTTAAGATCCAATCCAATTCGATCTGTTGTGATTACTACCATCAAAAAAAGTGAAGTACAAAAATTATAGACTCTATATAACAAGTCAATCAAAAGCAAGCTTGGTGTAGAGAGAACCTTGTTCAACAAACACTTCTTTTATTACTGGACCTAAATATAGTATCACTTGAAGATCAAAAAAAAAATACTCTAACCAAACTCCTAGACTTTACTCTAAACAGCAATAAAATATTACCTATAATAAAACAATAAGTTACAGCAATTCAAGCTAGCACAGCCATATGGCATGCTCCCTATGTTAACTCCACTACTTTAAACAATTATGGGTTATAGAAGCATCTATAATAGCCTTAAGATATCACATAAAGGTTTGCCTTTATCCATGTCCCTTCAACATGAAAGAAAGTGACATGTCAATCAGACTACACTTCAAGTTAGATAAAACAATAGCATTAAACCTATTAAGACAAGACATTATAAACATAAGATAGCTTCTTAAATACAATAGCAATGAATGCAATACATGAAATGAATTCCAGACCAAGTTAGAAAAGATTTATCCAGGACCAATATCTAGGTGATTCAAAATGAATATAACTCTCCCTTCAACTGCAATAGGTGATACACTACCCTTCCCAACCTATCACCAATCTTATGGACATACTTGAAGGAACCACAACTCAAAATACTAAAGATGAGAAAAAATGCTAGAAGAGACGAAACTATCACAGGTAAACATCTTGTCTTTTCTAAGCAACAAAACAAATTAATTACCTGTTCATATACCATTCACCCCTGTCTGATCACAACTACAATAACTGACACCAAATTCTTGTGGCATAAAAAAACAAAGAATGGTTTCATACTTTTAAATAGCATCAATAAAATTATAGCTCAAATTTCACAAGCCTCAACTCTCAAGTCCTACATATTAATAAATCTCACTACATCTATTGACCAAGCAATAATGCCACAGCATATCAATATTATCCAGACAACCAATAGATATCTAGTAATGGACAAGAACACAAATATCCTATATAAGAATAAATCTCTATCATATAATAAATTCTGGGCTTTATTAATAACAAAGTATATAAGATTAATCACTATTCTACTATAGAATATTATTTAACAAAAGTATCAAATTTGATCTTACCTACTTACTCAAACAGAAAAGTTAGAATTCACTATAGTGCTTACATATATGAGTTAAAAATTTTTTAAAAAACAAAATCTTTAAACATTCAATTCAACAAAATAAAGAGTAGCAAACAAATAATTCTTACCTTGATTTCTCAAGCACTATCAAAACTTTACCATAAAAACTTCAACAGCTTCCCCCTTAATTAATTTTTTTGTTGGGCCCAGTATTACTGAATAGCTAAAATCTATCAATCATTGCAAAAACCTATTTCTTATTAATGCAAGTCAGAATTGTATTTACAAGCCTATATTTATCGAAGACTACATACTTCTAAAAAAAGTAAACAAGAACTATAACCAGAGGATAAAGTCAAGTTCAGAACTTTAGTCATCTTCAGAACCAAGTTATTATTTAACTCTCTTCCAATTAGGCATAAAATATATAAATTATATCACTCAATATATCCTAACCAAAAATATCCAAGATGTGATTAAATGAAAAGACATGGTGAAACCACTACATTAGCCAAAACTTTTCTATTAGACACAAAAGAAAGTGTTTTACTTCTAACAGCTTTAGCTATATCAAATGAGTATCTGAACAGTATTAGCAGCAACAAATTAAAAATCAAAATTATTAACAAATTTCTTAAGGTTCTATATAAAATTTGGAAACAACATTCAGTTACAACAACAACATTTCCACAGACTGACATCAAATGGTAGAATAGAAAATTGAATAAAAACAGTCTTCCAAAAAAAGAAAACAATAACAATTATAATCAGAGTTACAATATATTTACCAGTATTTTAGACACAATGGAAATTAATAACAACTTTACAAACCTATCAATTTTTATATCCACTGTAATTTCATTATTTTTGAATAGGCATTAGCCATTTGACCTTGTTCTGGCATCCCCAGTCATAGACTGCAAGGATGTTATAACAAGACAATCGCAATAGATTATAGTTAACTTACTATATGTAAAGACTATTAATGTATTGTTTATGAATTGAGTTTCTAATAAAAACCTGCATTTAATGCTTATTTGCAATATATATATATATAAAATTATATATAATTGTTCTTCATTATGTTTATCAAAAAGTAATATAAGTGGTCTGCAAAATTTTATATGCTAAATACTTTAGAGATACATTATTAGCTATAGCAAGTCAGGACTCTATTTTTTCAATATTAAATATATTGAAAATGATTCTAATTATTTGGTCTGATATTTTAATTCTTTGGAGTGCTAATTCTAATATATCAAGATTGACTGAATCATAAGTATTTAACATGTTCTGGCTAAGAATCTATGCCTGTTGTTTATAATCTTTTGTATATGCTATTATACTACTAAGTATGTAAATCAAATCTTATATACTATTGTCTGAAAGAGTTACCCAGTTTAGTTCTAATAGCATATTACCTTCAGTTAGACATTTGGCTAATCTATTTGTGTCTTTCTCAATATTTATAGTTGTATTATTTTTGTTAAAGTTATCTTCTAGTATATAATTCAGCAAAAAAAATTTTTAGCAAAGATCTCTGGAGATTTTTGGACGTAAAACTCTAGAGGCACTCCATCATCATTAGAGGTCTCCAGAGCAAAGATTTATATATAAAACTCTGGAAAATTTCAAATGTTTTAAATTGTAATAAAACAATTTCACAATATTATTAAAATATTTATTTTTAAAAATTTATTTATTGAAAATTACTTTTTTTACATATTTTTATTAATCAATTACATTTACATTACTTATTGCAGAAGTAGACCTTTCTATTTCTACATTTTCCGATTGCAATTCCAGATCGTTTTCATCATTTTCTACTTCCTCCAGAGTGCTTTGAAATTTAAAATCTTCATGCTCATGCATTTTTTAATCTTTATTGCTTGAATTCGCTTCCATAAATCTGTTTTTTTTTTTAATTTTTTCCTAAAAAATTAGATTAGTAAACAAAAAAATTTATAAGACTTCGAAAAATTTTAAAACTTAACTTATCTTTTTCTATTTAGCTTTTAATTAACATTTCATTAATTAAATACTTTCATTATGTAGATTTAGAATCATTTGCATATTACGATAGTGAATGCAACTTATTCCTCAGAAGAATCCCTTTTTGAGTAGACTTTTTCGAGAATGTGTGCTATTATGCTTTGGTTTTCTCCACTAGGATAGACATAAAGATTTTTGTAACACTTCAAAGTTTTTTGTGAATTTTTCCAGGTGTAATTTCAGTAGTGGTTGCATTTGTATTGATTGTATTCAGTGAGTTTACATAGAAGACTGAAAACATGGCATCCTGGATTTTCAAAACCATGGTCCCTCAAAGCGATCTGTGTTGTTGCACAAGCTATTAAATAAATAATATTGTTAATAAGTTTATTTATATTACTAATAACTACAATAATTACTGCTAGTGAATATGCTTTTAATAATATATCTTCCAACATTTTCTTGTGGGCCCTTCAAAGAACTCTGAATGTTCTTATTGAAAATATTCCTCTGTATAATGGCAAAAATCTTCTGGATTCATATATATTTTTTCCAAAAAAGACTTCTTTCATGATATTCTTGATTGTATGTTATTATAGAATTTAAAATGTTATTGAAGTTCTTTGAAAATTAAAAAATTAAACCTTAACTCAATAAAATCCTATTTGATGATTAAATGTTGACTCATGTGAATTTCATTTTCTAGGTAGTAATCTTATCCTTGATGGCTTTTTGATGTTCTAATAACTAATCAATTTTTTTGTAAAGACTTTGGCAGGATTTCAAAAGCCTCTCAATTACTATATTAGAATCAATATACAAATTAGTTATATCTTTTTTAATATACCTGAAGATGGCTTATTCAGAATTTTCAAACTCATACAACCCAATTTTTAATGAATAATTTTGATGAATAGTTGCTGAATTTTTAATGAATAGTTGATGAATTTTTTATCTTTGGATAGCCTCCTAGTAGGCAAAGATTCTAGAAAATAACTATAGGATCTTAATCACTTCTGGGCTGGCTCTGTTTCCATTTTAGTATGAGATGATGTTTTTCATTCTTTAGCTTGACCTGGTGTACTAGGAGTACTCTTGGGCTTTTTGGATGGCTTTGAAGTACTTCCTTGTTGTTTTCTAGAGCCTGAATCTAAAATCATTTGTTGGAATATGTTATGCATTTCTTTTTTTTTATTTGACATTAATAAAAAAGAAAAAACTTTAGAGATCTTATATAACATAAATCTCAAGAAGTTATATCATATTATGACTGCATGTAATTTTTTGTCACCTTTCAAAAATTACTTCATAGCTTTAAAAATAAAATAATATTCAGATCATATTGACAAAATTATAACATCTTATAAATTAAATTAATTAAATTTTTGATTTGCTAAAATTAATCAATATTTTATTGGTCAATTTTATGCTTTTTGAAGCTCTTTGAAGTCTTTTGTAAGGAATTACAAATGTCAATTTTGTTAATGTATATTTTCAAAATATTCCTTTTATACGAGGCATATAAGCAAATATATATTGACTATAGACTCTAGTAATGAATCTAATGATAATTTAAATGAGTTATAACTTCTAACCATTTCAGAATCATTGGAATATATAAAAAGCATTTCGAAGGTATTCAATAATATTTATTCATTTATTTAATATTTATTTTTTAATTAATGCTTAATTGTTTTAAAGTTCTCTGAAGTATATTAGCTTTCTTGAAAATAATATTCCCTCAAATAAAGATTCTTATGATAATAATTTTTTAGAAAATCCTTTAGATAGTTATGATTCTTTAAAAAATTCTGAAGACACCTTTAATAAATTTTCTAATGAAGCATATACAGATTTAATTATACTTGTTTTAAAAAATAATCTCAGTACTTCAACTGAAAATGAAATAATTTCTTTTTTTAATAAATATTCTAGTTTATTGATTAGTACTTTGCCAAAAAATATTCAACAAAGATATAAATTCATGAATAATATAAAACAGCTGAATTTAGATTATTTTAAAACTTGCATATTATCTTATAACAATATA
>CAJVPT010001716.1:0-20196 GCA_910592055.1 Acaulospora colombiana | reverse complement strand
TATTAAGATATAATATATATAAATTTTATAATTTTTAACTATATAGTTAATGATTTAAAAATTGTCAAAGTTGAAATATATAATAAAAATATAATAAGTGGACTTAAACTTTTGGAAGCAACCATAACTTTTCGGTAATATTGAAAAACTTAATTTATTAATTAATATTTCAAATAAAATATTCAAATTTTTATATAGAATTTGAAAAAATTAATTAGTTGCAACTATAACTTCGTTATCAACTGAAATAAAATAAAAAAAAAAAATAAAGAATTTTTGATGAATTAGTATATTATATAGTATATTGTCAAAGAAAATCTTTAAAACTTAATCAAAATTAAAATTCTTAATTTATATTATTTTTGGATAAGAATTAGCATATCTAGCCTTGAGCTGGCCCTATATTTTATTGGAAATATTGTAATAGGATATAATATAAAGACTATTATTATAAGAAATTTTCAAGTCAAGATTTTTAAAGAATTCTTATAAACAAACTATATTTATTACAAGTTTAAAAATTATAATATCTCGATCATCTGATCTGATCCCGATTTCCTTTTCTATATTTGTGTCATATTATTCGGTGATCACTTTAATTAGGGTTATGTCTTGTGACCACGTGCGAATGTGATCTAGTTCTTTCACGTGCTGGTAACCATTTAGGTTTAGGTGAAAGTCGTTGAAGTCAAACGTGCCTCCACTCCGTGATCGCATTTCGTCGCAAATGGTCGAGCATTGATAAAGTTACTTTCGAAGTGAAGCAAATATATGTCATAGATATAAACTTATTTTTATTCGTTCAAAATAGTTTTACCCAGAGGGTAAAAGCAATTTCGAGAATAGTATACACTAAAAGAGAATCAAAGATTCTTTATAAAGTAAATAAAATTCTGTTGTTTAATTAAAAAAAATAAAACTTTATATACACTTAGAAATATTACCAAACAAGAAAGCACTTGTTTCTTTAAGATTTATTGAAAATTAAATTAGGTTTAGTAACCATGTCGTATGTTCAAAATGATAGCAACGGATTTCTCGGTAAAGAGGATCATAATACTGAAGTGGGTGACAAACAGAAAGACTATGTTTCAATAGACACTCAATGTTTAGATCAACTACCGGAGTCTCATGTCAATGAAGTAAAAGCATCACAGGACAATGGCAAAACTGAGAATGATGATGATAATTTACTAGGAGGGAAGTTCGAGACGGTGGAGGTGGAGGCTGAACCGTCACTATCCGCAGTTGCAATGACGCCAATGGTAACGGTGTCGCCAGATGAAAAGGAGGAATCGTCGTCAAAGGGTAAGGAGAATGCTGACACCATGGAGACTGACGGAGATTTGGCAGAATTGGTGTCGATGGGCTTTGAATTTTCCGTTGCACAAGTTGCCCTAAGAGAGAATAAGAATCAAAGTCTTGACGAAGTTATAAACTGGCTGTTACGACAGAGAGCAGTTGAAGAGAAGAAACCGGGAAAAAGGGATAGCAGAGGTAAGGGTTTCTTTCTTTAATTTACACTAAGAAATCTTTATGCTCTTTAGTAGAATTTGAGGTTAAACATGAAATTGCTCACCAAAAAAAAGATAAACTATCGCCACCGAAACTAAAACTTGTGCCACATCGAAGACCAATATCTACTGCCAGTGCTCAACCACCTAAGAAAGGGATACTGAAACCTACGCCTCTACCTAACACGCGATCACTATGGAAGCGCGATTGGTTATCCACCTTTAATACGCGTCTTCAAAGCGTCACCAACGCCGCTTCAACATCACCCACTACCACCTCCTTCCTGATGAACGCTTTTAAACGCCTCAACTCATCACCAGAGGAGCAACTTTCACCATCATCAACAACTACCACATTACCCGCGGATCAGATTTCTCAACAATCGCCGAGTTTGGGAAATGGTGGTCTACTCGCTCAAAAATCACTGAAAAGGGTTCGATTCTCATTGGCAAAATTAACTGATGAATATCCACACTCACCAATCCCTGGCGATAGTGACAATAGCGATTGGGAAGATGAGTATGATTTTCATGAGTGGAGTGAGAAGCAAAAACGAAATGCTCCGTCACAATCCGAATCTGAACAGAAGGTTTACTCGGCGAAGGAGATTGTCCATTATTATTTGGCTGCGTGCAAGCACCGTGAGGAGTTCCCCTTGGATCGATTGGTTGCCATCTTTAGAGTGTGCATCGTTTTTCCAATATTATTTATTATATGATTAATCATGTGTGATAAGCGAATAATAGTTCTCACCGGTGAATCGAATTTGTCTAATTTAGAAAGCAAGTCAGCCCGGGGGTTCATTAGAGCTGATCGATCTGACAGGTTAGTCATCATAATGGTGTGATATTATTTTTAAAAATCTTATCATGAAACATTTCACCCACCGAATCTTATATTCGGTCGTTAAAGGTGACATCATCGACAGAAGGATAGCCGAACCGATGGCGGACGTGCTCACGTTGGAATGCGGTTTGCGGAAGCTGATATTGGAGAGATGCGAGATCGAAGATGATGTGGGTATATCACGTTTTTTGTTTTCTTTCGCGCATCGATTTCGGTGCATAGAGAGGGATATCGATTAAACAATTTTATTTTAATAGACTTTGAAGATTCTTTGTCATGGTTTACTAGTCAACGATACACTTTCCTACTTGAGTTTATCCAATAATAAAAGATTAAGATCAAATGGTTTTAGTTATATTGCACTTTACGTTAAAAAGGTAGTCGGTTAAAATGATGTGTCTTTCCTCGTCATATGCCTTTCCCTTATATCTTTCTATATTTATTTTTTCAAAATAGTCAAAAAACTTGATATACCTAGACCTCTCGGGAACAAATATCGACAAGAAATCGGCTACCTTTTTGGCGCAAGCTTTAACCCAAGGAGGCGCAAGACCAAGTTCCATTCTGGAAATATTGAAGTTGGATGGTTGCGGATTGAAAAGTAGTGTCCTTGAAGTTTTGGGTAATCAATTATTTATTATCGTTTTAGGAAAATCCGCAAGACACAAAAGAGTACTTACTTATCACATCTTACATATTCTAAGGGCCCGGCGTTTGTCGCTCAAACTTGAGATATCTGTCTCTTCGATACAATCGCATAAATCATGTTGGTGCGGTATGGATCGGAGTGATGTTGAGAGATTATGATGATTTGGATTGGGAGCAGAACAACACACAAATAAACCTGACCCTGCCAGAATTCGATGAATTTGAAGAAGATAGAGCGGAAAAATTGCGAAGTAGGAAGCGCGGTTTGGAAGTACTTGATGTCAGAGGGAATGACCTGAGAGTTTGTGTCATAGAAATTTCTTCATCCCGAAATTGCGCTTGAATTCATGCATGTTAAAATTATTCTTTCGTTTTAGGGTGGAATCCAGTATGTCGCGCAATCCTTGCGACGTAATCGAAGCCTGAAGGAATTATACCTGTCAAATAACCGGCTGGACTCTAAATGCTTGTTATATGTGGCTGATGGATTGGTAAGCTTGTTTATAAAGCTTGGCGCGCGTATTCTTTATGTCCCGCCAATATAACAACAACAAGTACGATTTTCGTCGTAACAGAAACACAATCAATGTTTAGAAGTGCTCGATGTCAGTAAAAATCCCGTTGGGGGACCATTAGCTGAAGGGGTATGCCTTGAAAAAATGGTTGGAATAATCTTATGGCATTTTCTTGACGCATCCTCTTTATACATGATTAGGTTACCGCCTTACGAGATGCATTGTCATTCAACAACACATTAAAAGGTCTATTCTTATCAGATACTCAATTAGGCACTGAAGGTTCGTAAATTTGTTTTATTGGGGTTTAGATGAAAAAGGATGCAAAGGTGTCCGTGTAACAACCCTTTTGCTCTAGGTTCGATTGCCATTGCCGAATATCTTCCGGAAACCAAATCATTGGTTCACTTGGATTTGACTTTGAATCCTGAAATCGATATTGCCGGTATTATGGCGTTGGCGGTGTCGATTAAGATGAATCATAGTATCCGTGTGTTGGATGTTAATGTTCCGGTTGGTTCTCTCTCTCTCGTTTTTTTTTTTTTTTTTTTCATTGGTCCTTATGTAGTTATAATGAGTTGTTGTCTATTTTCGTAAAAAGCCAAACGACGCCGAAGCGTCACAGTTTTCAAGAGACATTCTTCGAGCTTGCGTTAGGAATACTGAACTATCGCAAAGAGACGATCAGGAGAGTCGAAATGGTTTCTCGCATTCGAATTTCGAAATTCATTCGACCTCCAGGCTATTGGATGACCGCAGTTCCACAGAGATATCTCGTCGTTTAGATGAACTGAAAACGGACGTGAATTTGGCTGAAGGGTGCCTCAAGGTTTTCGAGGAAATGCTTTCAAACAAGGAATCAAACCCGGAACAAAATAAAGTTGAAAATGACGAAGTGATGGAGGTTCGCATCTGTTCCGGTGTTGAAGTCACATATTACTCGTATACACCTTTGACCCCACCTACAATTTTTTTTTGATTACAGCAACTTTATGAACAATCTCAGGGCCTTCAATCTAAAATAAAATCACACATTTCATCGGTTGTCGATGAGGAGTTGCTTGGTTAGTAGACCAAATCATAGCGACGAATCTTTTTTTCTTTTTTTTATGGGCAACGCTAACACTTTACCTATCAGGAAATTTATTAACCTTGAACGACAATTTTTCGACGGCATTACAAAAATATGAAAAGATATATAAAGGACGCTTGCCACCACTCCATTCGGAATCTCCGAAATCCGCACCGCTTGAACAAAACATTCTGTCTCCGATCACAGAATCAGTCGTCATCACCAATGGGACACCTTCAACTCCAGAATCAAATCTTTCAATTGCTTTTCCACAACGACCCGAATCCTCATCGACAATCATACCCACCTTCTCAATAGGAGGTTCCTGCGGTGAAGATGGAGGTTTTGCGGACATCCCGTCGCCAGACACCGCCCAATTATTGGGCGATATTGATATTTCGTGTGAACATAGAACTTCGATGGAAGAGATGAACAAGCTATTGGTGGTAGAGGAGGGTGAGGTTTTGAAAAAATCGAAAGCTGTTCTTGATGAACAGGAGATTTCGGGAGTTGATCTCGACGAAAAATTAGAGAGGAGCGTGGGGGGAGCCGAGGTTTCAGGTCACGGGAGCTTTGATTTTCCACTATTGTAAATAATGTGTGTGTGTGTGAAACATTTACCTATTGAAATTTTAAATTTTACAGACATTTGAAAAGATGAACTTATCCCAAGACACCGGCCATAGAATTTTTGTCACAGAAGATACGTGATTAATTAGAAAACTTCTCAGCAACAAACACCCCATACCTTAGGAATCTTCTGAATTATAATTATTAACGATATAACATAAACATAACTTAATATTGAACCGTTATTGTAATATAATACAGGGGTCCAGTCCTCATTTTGTGAAAACACATTCAATGGACGTTTATTAATTTCAGGGGCATAAGCGATCATATATTATAATGTACTTTAAATTCAATCAGCATTAAAATTCTAGACAAATTTTTCAAAGTGATGGTGGTAGGTAGTATTGCAAGGTATCTCCTCGCCATCAAGGTTCATTGAATCAGGGACTTGCTTCTTGATGAAATCATCTCTTGCGACGCAAGATAATCATAAATAGGAGGCAGTAATTGTATTATACGAGATATTAAAATGGTCATTCGGCAATTCGTCTTCGCAAAAAAAAAAAAAAAAAAAAAAGGTGAAATCCTTTGTGTTTTATTACATTGAATGTTATTATTAAGTGTGCGTCGGCATCCAGAGCATTTACAACGATACCTTTAACGTCAATTAAATTAAAAAAAAAAAAAATAATAATAAAAAATACGCGTGTATTTTGATCTATCATATGGAGAACAAAACTCCATAATTTGGCACCAAACTAGACTTGATGTCATCGATATCCCATTTATCAAATATTCCCTCGAACTCAACTTTCTGATTCTTCATGTCCCAATTCAATCCACCAAACACACCAACTTTTCTGAACTTGCTCAAACAATTGTTCTTAAATCCTATCAACGCTTTCCTCTTGATCCCAAACTTCGTTCCAATGTGCAACAGCTGCAGCGTTGATGAGAGATGACTTCCTAACGCCGGGAAAAAATTGGAAAACACCAGATATCGTTGTTCGGTATCATGCGAGTGATAGGGTATCTCGGTGAGCACCAATTTTTGCAAATGTTCCAGCTTCAGGAGGGCATCGAATAGTTGTTCTTGGGTGTGAGTGTATACATAGGTCGTCAGCGACGTGAGATTCTTACATAGCTTTATTTTTCCCAGTAAATTCAAGTGATTGTGATGGTCGGACTCGAGGAAATTGAGTTTTCGATGATCAAGGTTTACCCAATTATATCGAAAATGCGGAACGCCCGTGTCCAAGTCCTCCAAACTATCTTTCGCTGCCTCGATCAAAGCTATCAACACGGCTGGCGACGTGAAGCCGTAAATGAATTTCAATCGTCTGACGTTGGGCAAGTAAAGCTCCGAGGAGATTTGATCCGAGAAGTTCATGCACTGGTTGAAGGTCAACGATTCCAAATTTGAGAATTCGGAGAGGCTGTGCAGCCAAATTGAGTTTTGAAAGTCACAATGATTAAATGAAAGAACGCGCAAGGAGTTTTGTTGAGATTCAATTAATGTGGTAATAATATCGAATATGCCTATTTTACAATTCCACAACACTAATTCTCGTAAACTCGTTTGCACTCTTATCAATTTGCAAAGTTTTTGCGACTCCAGAACAGCTTGCATCTCTCCGGAATCGTCCAACTCGTCGTCCTCGTTGCTGGGAAGATGCAGGGGATTACACGACGAAACCTCTATGGTCCGCAACCTCTGACATAATTCGGAGAGGACTTCGAATGAAGTGCCTCGGTAGAAATTACTTCTGCTCTCAAATATCGTCAGATTCGACAAACATTCTCTAATCCGAGGATACTTCAACAATAATCTCGCGTCGTCGTCCTCGCTCGAACCCAGTAGCGTCGATGCAGACTGGAGATGCTTGACGACCGGACATTGGTCTATTATCAATTTCGTCAGCGTATGATGAATCTTTTCCGATTTCAACAATACATCGGTGGTGTAATCGTCGTCCGCGGTGGAGGAGTAGACCAAAGGTGAAATTGTCGAACCTCCGACTCGTGATTTCCTGACAAATTTACTTCTCATCGTGCTCCACATGTTCGTCACTCGAACCACGATCTTTGCGTGATTACTGCCGCTGTTCTGTTTTGCGATATCGTTAGCGAGTCCTCTCTTGTTACCTCCGACATTTCCACATCTAGGTTTAAATAAAGAGCATCTTCGATTTGGAGAGGTCGACGTCGAGTGAGAACTGTTCGTCTCATGATATAAGCACCAGAATAAACTAATCATTTGCAAATCACTATTAGACAGGTATCTCAAGAATGAAATGTAGTTAAATGTCGGTGATGTGCGTCGCTCGGCTTCGAAGAGGACGAATCCATTCCTGGATAGCTCCGCTCGCTCCTCGTCACTGAGGTATCGCAGGTAGGCTTCCACTAATTTCACATGACTGTGACGGTATCGATGATATGGGTAGTAATCATCGGACCCATGAAGAAGCTTTATGGGGTTTCGCCAGAGAAGATGGATGGTCGCTCTGCACCACGTTCGACTAACCAATATGCAACTGTGTAGCGTCTTCCTGTCGTTGTGGAAATCCGAGAGGATTTCGTGGAGAAGGAAGATGGGAAATGAAGAATTTTGATTTGTCGTGCTCATTTTTCATTTACTTGTTGTACTCCAACTATCTATACTGCAATGATTCTTTCTGCATTAGAACAACGTGGGTTATTAGAAGACGAGGGAAAGAAGAGACTGAATCGTTGATGGATGAGAAAGAAATTAAAAGAGATCATGAAACATGTCTTTATATTGACCATGTAAGCACGTACATAATGTTTCAGAAAACTGAATGCAAGTACTGTATAATAATATGAACTCAACAATCACGTAGGTAGAATTCACGAAATTACTTCGTTCATGTGACAAGTGTCCACAGGACCAATCAATTGGATTGACATTTACGTAAATGGCAGAAATAGCAGAAATGTGTGAATGCCAAATATGTATGAGTGCGCGAAAAGACCATATACAATTTCCAAATAATAGTTAATAATAGTTCAAAAGAATCCAATGTTCTAAATATGCAAATAGCAAAATTCAATGCAAAATAAAAATGTATCCCACATACAGTAAACATATAAATATGGTACAATACAATTATGACAAGTTGTTAATTTCACGAAATACACCAATCAGAACGAGGGTACGCTTTCGAGTTTTACAGGATAAAGACGGTAAATCAGGTACACACATTACATAAAAAATTCTTTAAATAGGTAAGCAAAGTGGTACGACCTCAACATTGAAGCCTTGAGATGAGTAATACAACCTATAAAACCAATCAAAACTCCATTATGACCAAATTTGAAGGCACTATGCTGAAATTCGTCTAGCTATGTGCATTAATGAGAAAAAAGAATTAACTTCTTAATGGTATGATATGGTGCTGTCGCACCGCATGTATATGGCTATTCGGGAAGATTTGAACTGCGATTTCTCTTTCGCCGTCGAACAAGAATTCTTTAGGGATCGTCAAACTTGACGTTGGAACATCATCGGAGACTGATAAGAATTTTTTTTTTAGCCTTGTATAGAAAGGTTGGAATCTCATGTAAACCAATCGGATGGTTTCTGTGGTCGCGGGAAATGATTTGTTTATTAGACAAGACGAAACTTAAAAAAAAAAAAAAAACAATTATTATAGAACAGTGGAAAAATACTTGTGATCAACGTAATAATTGTTAAGCGCGCACGCGAAATTTGTTTAATAAAAAACATCATAATGTTGATGATATTTAATAGAAAATTCGGGGTTGAATTGATCGGGGAGGTAGTGTTTCATTCTTAATGCTCAATAGAAATTCTTCTAAAAAAATCGCCTGAAAAGGGATCCAAAAGAAAACAGAATATTGAATGTAACGTAAAATCATACGTAACCGTATCAATCAATCAATAAATCAATCAATCAATCAATAGTCAATACTTTCTATTCCTAGTAAATTCCTTATGTCCGGGAATTTCCTACTCACTAAACTTAACTAACAATCGAGATAATTTACACGGTCACTATTCAGAATGTCGATCTCTTGATGATTCGTGTGAATCAAGGAGGCCTATCGAACCGTGTTTATTCTAGTATCTCCAGCCACAATCACACGAGCCACAGATAATAAGAGGAATAATCGATTGTAACACGGGTAGTTAAATAAGTTTATTTTTTTGGTTAAGTTTACATCTCTACAATTAAACGTGTATTATATGATTTTCCCGGAAATTTTATTGGTTTCCAATATAAAGAAACGTTTCTATGAAGACACCGTATCGAACATTCTAATCTAGGCGGTTCTACCTTGACCACTGTTATCCATTATGGCACTACTGCGACGACTCGGTCTGTGGCGTCTTTCAGTTGACCTTAGCAAAGGACCTCCCGGGCCATAGCCTCGGGCACTCTCATACAAAAATTTGTTTTCAGGATCGTCCCCAAAGTTTACCCTAAGAGAACAAGGTCCCGTCGCTCCAATAGTCGGATACCATAGGTGGTTTATTCTCATGAAGGCATTCCCAAGGAAGCGACCGTTCTTTGTGAAATATACATTACCCACGTCGGGGATGTACCCGCAGCCTATTGTATCTCCTACACCCCACTCTTCATTATAGTTACTACCAACCGAATCATTAAATTTTCGGCCATCAATGGAATTGTAACTAACGGAATTTGAATTCCACCCGGGTAATCTTTGGATACAACATCGGAATAGATGGTATGTAATATTAAATATCGACATCAATTTATCAAGATGAAAATTATGTGTTGGTGATTACCTGGACGAAGGATAAGGCTTTGTGGCCAATCCTATTGATATGTTGGTATCCCTGTTATCAGGATTTTCTATAACATTAACCTCAAAATAATGCAACACCTGTCCACCCCTTTCCGCCGCAGATTTGGGTAATTCAAAAGGTTTCTCGTATAAAACATTACCTTCAATCATTGGAACAAAAAACGGGTAATTTGTCTGTACCATTGCAATTGTTCTCTTTCGAAATATCAAAACATTCCTTTCTTTATCTAGTGAAACAACTTGTTGTGCTATTAATTCTTCTTCGAGAATCCACTCCCACGCTTTGGCACCACCGCGTCGCTGAATCTCTATTACTTCCTCGAGTGTAGGTGTTTGTTGCGAGGGGCTGTATTCTGAAAATAGGTCCATCCCGTCATCCGCAGTGATGTTCGTCTCCGGTGGACTGGATGTTTTTTTTATCCTCGAATTCCCTTGCAGAAATCTTGAAAGATAACCGAATAAGGCTGGACGCGGGGAGAATTCTTTTCTTATTTCCCTATCCCTATCTGTTTTCCCCCGATTCTTTCGAATATACACGATGCACGTGATTAATGTAATTAAAACGATTATGCATAGTATTATCGCTATTATACATAGACTGTTGCATCCACCATTTCCCGATTCCTCTACAGCCCAACTTATTTTATCATCGGATAGATACTTGTATCCGCCAAATCTTTTGAAATGCCGATCACCATCTGAAGATGCCCCGCATCCAGCTAAAGAAAGTCGCGACGTAGCAGTCGCAAAGATACACAGTATGAAAAAATGTCGAAAATTTCGCCAAAATGTAACACGGTCATTGCGAATAGTCATCGTAGAGTTTCGAATTATCAAACATTGATGCGTTACAATGGTGGAAAAATTTTTTTCACATAAAAAAAAATTTTTTTTCGCAAAAAAGGATGAGGGAGTATCGTCATGGTAGAACTTGAGATAGGGATAAAAAGTAATTTTCAAGAAAAAAAAAAAGCCTCAACGTGTGGCAAGCATTTTGTTTGAATAAATATTAAGGTACCAAAAAATAGTAAACATGGTGGGTTGTGGCGCAGTATGCGAGCAATAAAAAAAAATCGATTTACAAAGATAAATATACGGTAGGTCGGCCAAACTAAGCCACACGGCTTATAATTAACTTAGTATAACCCCATGGCTTATCACCTAGGCGAGTGATTTCGGGTTTGGGTCAGAAACACACTGCATATCGTCATTGGTCTATTGTGATGCCGTAAAAAATTAACCGAAACATTATCGTTATTTGGCTTTGGATCAATTAGCTCGACGGCATGAATCATTATTTTACGTGCGGTTGTGTAAAAGATTTTGTTGGCTAAGATCATCGTGCAATCAAGAAATTAAACCCGACCATACATTCGCATGCTACGCAAAGACCTATACCCCAATCGGCTTTTTTCTACACGCTAAATAACGAATGGCTAATTACACTGGAGAATTAGTTTTAGGCACAAATAATCTGACATTTTATCTAATTTATTTTTTCTTATATAATGATTATGAAAACTCTTATCTGATCGAGTAGCTTTTCTGATTTGATCCCTTATGTAATAAGAGAAAATGGACTGCTATTTAAATAATGATTATTTTAACCCGATACTGTACGGTATAACGTAATCGCGTTGATCTACGGGTCATTCTTTATACACATTTGATTCGAGAACATATTGTAAAATAATTATGTAACACTTATTCAATTAAAAATGAATATATTATTCCTCGTAGAAATCATAGGAATGTATTTATTAATTAACCTTTATTATCTTTTTATCCTTGATAAATATATCCTAATTATGGTAACAGTCTTTTATCATTTTATATTTGTCATGATATTTTTTTAATGATATGTTTAAAATTTAAATAAGTGTATGAATATTATTTATTAATAAATATTTATATTAATTGATAATCAAGATCCAAGAATCTTTTTATTCAATTTATATAATTTTTTACATATAAAGTAAACATATTTTCAATAATATTTAGTCTAATATTATTTTATGTATTTTGAAATTTATTTTCTATAGCAATAATCCGTTATCAATAATTTTATTGATTAAAGATTATTCAAATTAGTAGAGGGGTGAAATATTTTATAAATATCTAATATACAGTATATATTGTATAATAAAAATATATCATATTAATTTGACTGCAAATTAAAAAAAAAAAATATTTTGAAGTTTATTTATAAAATTTTATAATTATATTTTTTAAAAAATTTAATAGTATTAATATTAATAATATTATTTAATAATAAAACTTTATTGATTTTATCATTAATATAAATATAAAAATTTTTTATAAAATAGTTATATAATTTATAGTTTTATATCAAATCTAAATATAATAAAAACATATATTATTCATAAAATAATGGTAAAAATAATATAATTATATTATAAAAACTTTTTTGTTAATCTTTTAATGATATATAAAAAAGCTATTTACAAGAAATTTTATATTTTTATATTAATATAATTTTATCACTTTTTTTAAAACAACTTGAAAAATAAATTAAAAAGTTATATTCACTTATTTTCTCTTGTTTATATTTCTTTCAAACAAAGACTTGATTTTAATAATCAAAAAAAATTTTAAACCCATATTTTTTTATCAATAACAAAAAAGTTTTTTAAAAAAAGAAGAATCAATAATAAAGTAAAATACTAAAAATAATTTTTTAAAAAAAGATATATAGATAGATTTTTTGCAATAAATAGATCAATAAATATAAATCTAAATCTTGAAATTTTTGATTTATTGTTGAATTTGATAAAATTTAATAATAAAAACTTTGATAAATTATTTTTGATTATTGTCACTTATATTAAAAATATCAACAAAAAATCAGTAAAAAATTTTTTCAATGATTGTGGCAAAAAAATTTAACATAAAATTTGATATAAAATTCAATATATTAGGTAAAAAATTTGTATATTGTAGTAAAAATAATTTTATATATTATAATAAAAAAATTTTTTTATATACTATAACAAAAATTTGGCAAAAAATTGATATTATGACAAAAAATTCAGCAAAAAAAATTGTATACTGTGATAAAAAATTTAGTAAAAGTTATAAATTCAATATTAAAATTTGATAAATATTTAGGAAGTTTAACAAATTTCATAAAATTTATTAAAAAATTATAAAAAATTATAAAATAAATTAACTAAACTATTTATCACTTTCCTTTTTCTTTTCTTTTTCTTTTATTTGCTTTTTTTTTTTTATAAAAAATTTTTCATTAGATTCTTTTAAAACTAGTTCCAATTGTTTTTACTTTGTCTAATGTTTTTTGAAATTTTTGACTTTTTTTTTTAACTTAACTATTCCTTAAATTTTATCTATTTGTACACTTTTTTCAATTTGTTTTTCATCTTTTAAATATATTAATAATTCCTTATATTCGATAATTTTTTATCTTTTGGATCAACTATCAACTTTTTATTTTTTTCTTTCTCTTTTTTTATTCACATTCTGAAATTTATTTCAAACTATATATTCAGTTTAACAAATCTTCTAATAGTATTATATCATAGTAATATAAATTATTCTAATATTATTTACAAGTCAACTAGAATACTTGAATTAATTTCAAATATTTATTCAAATATATTTTTTTTTTTGAAACACTTAACATGCCTATTTTATTGAATTTATGTAATACATTTATATTTATTTACAAAGTGATTGTGTAAACTATTTTCAATGCTAAGCAAAACAATAAAATCAATTGGTAGTGGGCTCGATTTTTCAATTCCTTATGGCTTGTTGTACCTGATTAGAGGGACTAACGTGCCTAAGCTCCGTCAGTGTGTTTAGTGAAGATATTAAGAATGTTTAGCGTGTCTGCGATGATTCCTTCCATTGCTGTTGTGTGTAGTATTGTGATGGCTATATCTTTCTGTGCTGTTTGACTTTTGGATTTGTGCTTCTTTTTCTTAAGGGTTTTGGTTATTCCCATGGTTTTCTTTCATATTTGGATACAGAGACATCTATCTGTCCATATATTGAAAGTGATGAATCTGATTCTGTGAATTATATTGCGAGTGGCTTCTGCTATTTGGTCAGATGGGATAAATTGACTAATTATTTGGATTACTTTTCTACTGATGCCACCTCTGATGAAGATGTCCCAGAGGTCGTTATTTTCTAAGTGATCTTTGATCACCTTTTTGCAAGAGTATGGGCTCAATTTTTTAGTCCGAGCAGTGGTTTCAGAGTATATGATGTTTAGTATCATTTCATTAATGTGGATTCTATGGTGTTTGCATCTGAAGGGATGGATATTGTCTTTTGTTTTTGAGCAGGTAAAACATGTGAAAGATTTGTAGATGTCAGGTCTGCGGGTATGTAGTTTGTCCATAGTTGAAAGTTCCAAGTTCCATAGCTTGATAGCAAATTTTCTGTGGCTATGATCTATATTATTTGTGTGGTTACTTGTGATCTTTGTGGGGTGAAGAAGTTGGAGCGACTGTTTCCAGTCAATGTCATCTTTTTACTGTTGGTTTAGTGTGCGGTTTCGGTCAAGCATAATCCATTTATGTATGAGTGTGGCTTGTCGCATTTTTCTGATTGCTTTATGGATAGTGTCAGTGATCTCGAACTCTTGGTTGTAGCTGAAAGTAATAACATTGGGATCCAAGTTGTTCTATACTAGTATTCCACTATTGTTGATATTCTTCAGGCTTTGTTTGACTAACTTGTCAGCTTGTTTCAGTTCTTTGTTATCGTTGTCTTTTTTGTTGATTTTGATCCAATTGACTGTGATTTGGGCTGCTCGGATGCAGTTGTGTAGGTTATGGATGAGACCTGCTTCAGATATGTTCTTGATTTGTCTTGATATTACTTTTTTAACTTCTGATATAAGTTTTGCTGAATCTGTGTGCAAAAGTACCTTTTGTCTGACTGGTAGGGCTCCGAGAGCGATGGTTGCAGCTATGATCTCTGCTCTGAAAGTAGAGCACTGTTCCATAATTCTGAGATTGAGATTGTTTTGTTGTGTTGAACTGGTTGAAAAGATGATACCCACCCCCAGGACATTGTTGTTTTTGTGGTTGAAAGCTCCGTCAATGGTTATCTTAATAGTTTCATTGGTGTTGATATTTTTGTTAATGTCTATGAATTGTTGTAGTGTTGAATCTGGTAGAGCTATGAATTGTAGTATATTTTTAATAGAGGTTGGTATTGTGTCGATCTCTACTGCCTCCAGCATTTGATTGGATTCGTTGAGCCATCGTTGCGTATTATTAAGTGAGATCTGGATTCTGAAGTGTGACTCTGCAGAGGTTCCTGTATTTGTCTTTAATGTTTTAATTACTGGGACTTGATAAAGTGAGTTTGTTGGAACTCTGAAACAGCACATGTGGCTTCTTCTATCTATGTATTGATTGAGGTCACATTCTGGACATTTTATCAATGGTGAAGTGTCTATGGTGAGATAGTGTTATAGCTTGGTATGGTTTTTTTCTTGACTCATTTGTTTTCCGAGAGTTAGAGTTTAGTATTGCTGAAAAATATACCATGATTTGCTGGAGTTTCTTTGCTGTCCTTGTCTATTATCTGTGTCATGTCTGATTTGTATTTCCAGATTGAGTTTGTTGAATGATGTGTAATTATTGATGTAGACTTGTGTTGTAGCCTTGAGTGTTGTGAAAAAGGAGAGTTGTTTTCTCTTGTTCATTTTGTTGTGGAGTGCTCCTACTTGGTGCCAGTTTAGGGCCTTTGTACGATAAGTATTGAGAAGTTGTTCAATCCATATTATGTTATGTGTTCTTAGTCCTTTTCTATTGAGATTGTACCATTCGCTGGCCATGATATCTTCTATGAAAGTGAGTCTGTCATTGATACTTCTGGTTGTGGTCTGTCGTTGTATTGTAATGTTTTGGGTTTGTATGTTGTTGAGTATATCCTGTATTAGGTTGGCTTTTACTGGCAGGATCTTTGGACATTTCCTGAGAATGTCCTCTTTTTATCATGCCATCCACTGAAGTTGTTGGGTTCTGAGTCTGATTGTTTGTCCTGCCAAGTTGTTACTGTAAATAGTTCTGGAAAATCACTGCAATGTTTCTGTTGTTGTCGTGTTTCAATTTCCATGATATTGTACTGATTGTTAAGATGTGCTACTGGGGTTGGAGCAGTTTTTGAAAGTTGGGTGCGATGTTTGAGACAGCTACGAATGTGGCGATCTATCCATTGTGTTTCATTTTTCATTAGTACCAGATCTGTTAACAGATATTCTATCGTGGGGAAAAGAACATGGTTTATAATATAATGGTACATCTTGTCCATAATTTGTTTTCTAGCTATTGTATTGCAAATTGTGATGACTTTCCTTTTAATGAGGCTACGTTGGTATTGTTTTCCTTTTTTTCTTTCATGCCATATTCCTAAAACTCTTATTGCTTGTGTTTTAGTAGTTGGTGATACTTCATATTCCTGGAAGGTGATACTTTCTTGTGTGCCATTAAGGATTAAGAGTTCTGATTTAAGGGGGTTAACTGTGATATTGTTGAGGTGATAGAAGGAGGCACTGACTTCTATAATGTCTTCGAGTTGTTCTCTACTCTGAGCAATAAATGTGGTATCATCCATATATTCTGTAACCGAGATGTTGAGATTTGTGGGGCTACCATTGTCACGGTTAGATCTGTGGCTGTTAAGCTGATAGCCTTTCATGGAGCTGATTGTGCTTATTAGGGGGTCATAGTATATTCGCCAGAGGAGAGATAAGATTGTATAACCTTGATCGATTTCTACTTCCACTTGGTATAGGTTGGTGAGTCCAAAATATGTTATTACTTTGTTTAATCGGTTTAGGAAGCAGTTGCTGATTATGTTGATTAGTTTGTTTGACACCTTGATTCGTTGAAGTGTATTCGTTAGTCTCTGTATGTTGACTGTATCATATGTTTTATTCATTTCTTGAAAAAGCATGAGGCATTGTTTGTTTGTTTCTCATGCATCTTCTAGTACTTGATTTATGATGGTAATGGGTTCGCGGGTACTGCTTTTGGGTAGTGCTGCCCAATTGTTTTAAGATAAGATCGGGTGTTCAGTCATTACTTTGGCTAGGCAATTATTTATGAGTTTGGTGAATATTTTTTTGATCGATTCTAAAAGGGTGATAGGTTGGGTGATATTGATATTATGTTGCCAATCTTTCAGCTTGAGTATTGGGTATATCATTTCTTCTTTCCATTCAGTAGGTAGCCTTTTACAGGTGAGGATGTTGTTGAAGAGTGTAGTTATAGCTGCCACCGTCTCTATGTTAAGATGTTTGTATGCCAAGTATGGGATTTGTGATAGACCTGGAGCTGATTTGTTACTAGAGTATTTGATTACTTGTTGTACCTCTTCAGTGGTAAATGGAGTGAGTACAGGATCGTACCATTCTTCGTGAATGGTGGTGATGGGTTGGTATGTGTTCTGCCAGTGTATGCCTTGTACTTCGAAAATATGTCTCCTCTTCGTCCAGTTTTTGAAGTGTGATCTGACTGTTTCTTTAATTTCATGAGATTTGTATACTAGGATTTTTGTGTCTCCCTCTTCTTTAATAAGTTTGGTTGTGAAAATGCTTTTCTTGGGATTGTCTAAGAGTGATCTTATGAGTTTCTTCTTGTCCATGTTGAACCAGTTGTTACGATTTCGAAGGGCTTGATCTATGTTTGCTTTGGTAGTATCGTATATGTTTCGTTTATTGATAATTTTTTCGAGAGCAATTAATTTATCAATTTCTTCATTTACGACTTTGATATCTTTGTTTAGTGGAAAGGAGTGAATCAGTATTTGTTCCTGTATGGCTTTGTGGAGGTTGACGAGTTGTTCGAGATTGGCTCCAATGTCCTGTTTATTGTACAGATTGATTTGTTTTTTGTATTGCAGCAACTGAATAAGTAGTAAGGGTTTTGTTGGCTTTGGATGTTTGAATCTGCTTCTTTGTTTTTCTCTGTATTTTTGGATGTGTTTGTTAGCAGCATTGAGGATAGCTTGTCGGAGATAGTTTCAGCTCTTGTCAATATCTGTTGGTTCTGTCTTGAGGAGACCATGGAGGGCTGACATGTGTGTATCGAGTTCAGTAGTGAAAGCATCCCATTGCTTGTCTGAGGTTTTCTTCTATTGGAAACGGGTGTTTGTGTGTGGTCTTCTATTTTGCTTATCGTTTGTTTCCAGTTGCCAGCTTTCTATGTATATTATTTGTAGATTGTGATTGGTTGTGATATTAGTGTCTTCCGTTATAAATAAATCAATTGTGCACCATGTGGGATATATATTTGTCCAGATCTTATCTATTCTGCTCAAAGCGGTTATGGAGTGCCAGGTATATTCTTTTAGCTGTGGATTGTGATAACAGTATGTATCAATCATTCCAAGGTTGGTGAGTTGTTCACAAAAACTGTTTGTTTTTTCCCTATGTATTTTTCTGTTGTTGGAGATTTTATCCATTCTGTTAGATGGGCTCACATTAAAGTCTCCTCCCATGATAATGTGCCAGTTCATATTGTTTCGCTATTTGATCCATCTGATGACTTGGATTTGTACTGCTGTTCTGAGTTTCCCAGCTCTAGCTGGTGAGTAAATACTTATGATTCTACAGTATAGCTTGTTCGGGAGTGCAAGATCTATGCATATCACTCTGTCCAGGTATCTTTGTATTTCAATTACCCGATCAGATAGGGATTTTTTGATTGTGACCCCTATACCAGCACCGATGTGATTATCTTCTTTCTATCATGTTGAGTATTTATCTGTTTTCCAATGTTTTGTGTTGATCTTGGTTCTATTGATTTCTGTTGATATTATTATGTCCCAGTTGTTCATGTGCCATATGGTGAACCAAGTTTCTCTTTTGAGAAAGTCGTTTAGGCCTCTACAATTTAGGGTGGCCACTGTCAAATAGGGTTTCATGTGGTTTTGTTCGACATCAGTTGGATTATCTTGTGATGTGTTTTTGGAATATTGTGGAGTATTTGGAGAGTTGTATGTTTTTCTCTGATTGTTGCTAAGGAGTGGGGTGTTTGTTGTTGTGTTGTTTTGAGCTACTATATTCAGAGTATTTGTATTTGTATTCGTATGATCAACGATGATAGTGGTATTTGAATTGTTGTTATTGTTCTTAGATGTGTTATTACTTGAAGGGTTATCATTTTCTTGTTCGAGAATTGTGCTGCTTGTATTACCCATGTTATTTATGTGTAGGGGAGGGCTGTCTTGTGTTGCTTGGGAGGATGTTTGTGATAGTTGATACTAGTGCATTCATGGTTCTGTCCATGTTTCCTATTGATCGGTGAAGTTGATATTGCTACTGTTGGATGTCTTGTATGTTTGAAGGTTTAGTTACTAGTGGTTCAGTGTTGGTTTCAGCAGCTGCATTCTCTTTTTCCATGTCTTCTGCATCTGCATAACAGTATCATTTGAGATTATCGATTCTTTCGTCAAGGTTTTCCAGTGACTTTTTGATAGATAAAAGTTCTTCGCGAATTGTATTGAGAGCTGTGAGAATTTCATCTATTGTGTCTGGATTGTGTTTATTTTCTGAGATGTTGTGCGAACTTCTGATGGCTACAGCATATGAACCTGGTTTAAAAGGTTTGGTATTTCTTAAAGGTTGTGTTAGTCTATGGATGTGTGTAGATTTTGTTGGTCTAAATCGATTGTATAGTTTTCCGAATTTTTCGGCTTGTTCGTGATTGTACTCGTTCTACTGTTCTCTGCATTTTTTGACTGTGCAGCTGGCTACAAGGTGATCGGGGTTGTCACATATGGTGCAGAGTTTTGTGTCGATGGGTTTGCAAGTCAGGATGGTTTCTCCAAGACAGAAGGACTCATTTAGTGCTTGTTGGAGAAGTTGTTCGCTATCAAAACTGAGGACTGCGTATTTCCTTGGTTTGTATGACATTAATTAGGGTATGTAGCAGGTTTTGACTTGTAACTTGTAACAGATATGCTTGAGGTCGAATGCACAGGTCCCAGGAGGGAGGTTGGTTAGTTTTAGTGACAGGGTTCTCCTGTTTTTTATTTCAGGTAAGTCCAAAGTTGCATCAAAAATCCTTACTGAGTCTAAAAAAAACTCTTTCCGCTAATCCCCAATTTTTCAGAAAATTTCCTTTTTTGGTAATTTTTTGAGAAAAAGAGAAACCAGCCAAAAAAACAAGAGAAACCACCTTTACAACTAAACAACTTACAAAAACA
>CAJVPT010001715.1:0-20196 GCA_910592055.1 Acaulospora colombiana | reverse complement strand
ACACCTTCATGTATCTATAAACTAGACAAAACATTGAAACATTCATAATCAATATGATAGTTGAATGTATAGAAACACATGCAGACAAAGTTAAAAGCTCAAAATTTGCAGACCAGGTAAAAAACAAAACTAACCTAAAATATAAGGAATACTTAACAATAAGTATTAAAGGAGTATTTTTCAAAGAATTAATCTGCGAGATCAAAAAAACAATTCTAAACAAATTGACGAAGAACAACTGCATATCTTTAATACGCACAAAAATCATCAAATATCTTTATCAAATATGGATAAAAAGATGTGAGGCTTTTCAAGAATGGAAAGCACAAAATGGTATCACAAAACAAAAGGAAAAGAAGTTCAAGTACGAACCCAAAGAAGAAGATCCAATCTTCACACAAAGAAAACAATTTATAAAAGACCAGTTTGTGTATCTGATTAACAAATTCATGCCACAATGAATAATAAACAATATAGACAACTTTTATATCTTAAAATTTTATTTTAGCACTAGTCCAGCTTTGACAGATTAGCCTCCGCTAAAGGGGTAACAACAAGCCGCAAGGTGAGTTCCTCCTAAGAGAGGTTATCTCTATTGAGTTTTATTTGGTAGTAGACTGGTAGTATATTCTAGGAAAATTTCTATGTAATAATACTGCATAAATACAAATAAAACAAGGCTGAACCAGCATTAAAAAAAAAAAAAAAAAAAAAAAAAAATTAATAAAGAATTTTAATATTAATTTATCAATGAAATAAAATATTATTTCTTAAATTTTATTTAAAACAACTGATAAATCTTTATCTTATTTAATTCAAGCCATTTAATAGATTTATATTTTTAGAATAGTTTAGTTCTTTAACTAATAATAAATTAAAATAAATTGCTTTTTTTTAAACTACTATTAGATTGATATATAAAATATAATATAGACTATACTATTTATAATAATACTAAAGCGAAAAAAAAAATTCTTCCTTTTCCCTTTTATCAAAATTTTTGAAAAATTTTTTTTATAATAACAATCCAAAACATTTAAGTTTGGAATCTTCTTATCTTATTGTCTCTGGTACTTTTTTTGAATTGCTGTCATAGCTAAAGTTGTTGTTGGTAATATAATTGCTGTTTTTATGACTCTTCTTTACTTCTCTTATTATTGTTGCTATTGAAGTTACTGTTATGGAAGATATTGATCTAGTTTTATTGATTGTCTTCTCTATCCATTCTAAGATTTTTGTGATGTCTATCTCTTAATTATTTTTGTTGCCTAGCTCTATGCTTACTAGCTTCATATAAAGATAAGTCCCTAAAGAGAGAGGCAGAAACAAAAGTCAAATATTCCTCACTAGGAAAAATTAAAATTTTTAAATTAATAATTATAAAAAACTATCTACAATTGTTTTCCAATATCTAAATCATTGATTTATAATATTTTTTGACTTTTGTTCCTATTAAAGTAAAGAGTTATAAATTTTGTTCCTCAAAAAGGGACATAAGTAATCTGCAAAATTTTATATGCTAAATACTTTTTGGACCTATTATTAGTTCTATATCTTCCTAGTGTTATTTATCAACTTGGTTTTTCTTCGCTCCTTCTATTGTTTTTTTCCTTCCATTTGATATACAGTTCTTTTTTATGCCAGTTAAAAGGTTATATTTATTCACCAGTTTGATTTTCAGGAGTGATTTAAGGACCTTGCCACTATCTGTAATAATTTTTTTATTTATATGACTAATTGTCAAGTCTTTTGTCCTAGTTAACATTTTTGATATATAGCTCTTTGCAATCATTGTGTTTTTAGGAGAACACAATATATTATATCCAAGCAAGATATTTATTAACCTGAAAGAAGTACCTAATACCTCAATTAATAAAAAGATTAACTATATCCATAACAATCTTAAGCACCTGACAATCCTAAAACATATAATATAGAATTTCTCATTAGTACACCAACAATTATAGCAATTTTACAATTATCATAAAACCTTCATTGTATTTGAATCAGAGATTACTAGCAATGACAAAGCCAAATTGAGACTAGTACCACAGATTGGCATATCCAAAAGTAAAGCCCAATCTATTAAGATCTGTAATATTCTATACTACTATATAAAAAAGAAATTGTTAGCTTATTTAAGAACAAGATAGTAATTGAATATATTGCACTACAACTAGCAAGTGTTGTCTAATTTAGAACAGTACAATTCAACTTAAGAGAAGTATAAAAAAATATGGTTAGATATAGTTTCTCTATAAAAAAAACTTTTATATATATGTATATCCAATAGTCAAAAACCTATATGATAAGGGAGAAGAGAAACCAATATAGTACAATGCTCACCAACTTACCATAGAAAACTACTGCAAGAGAAATACAAGCAATTATTAATTAGACACATGCTTAGACTTGTTATCTCCTCCTAAATCTCCTCAAACAGAATAAATGGTTCATTATATTGTATTACAAGAATACCTAGACTTAGATAAAGCAAGAAATACTAATCTTGATTAGAAGATGTGAAATTAGTTTGAGTGACAAAAACAATAAAACTCTGCTTTGGCTATAGTACTCAAGAGCATGACTTCAATACCTGTACTATAGAAAAAAAAAAGGAGTTAGTGTGAAAAAACAGAACCAATAGACTAGATCAGCTGTGACTTCTACCTCTACAGCAAAGAGGACTCTTTTAACAAGACTGGGCAATTGGTTTAACATGATAAATATAACTAACACAAGACAGATCTATATCAATATCATAAGAGGATTCTCTCATTAATTTACATAAATAAAGATAATACTAAAAACTCTCTAACAGTTCCAAGTAGATATGAATATAATCAAGCATCAGATTTACATGCTAGACAAAAGAATAAAACCAATCGAGATATGTCTCTTTATTAAAACAAAAGGATCAGTTATTGCAGTCTTTTACTCAAGTAATAGCTCACCTTCAACAACTTCAAGCTTTAGGATCCCATTATCAAAGGAAATAGATATTAGATAATGACAAGAGATTTTAAATATAAGAATTAGTTAAATAGAGTCTATGATAGAATCTATATGAAAGAAATAATAGACTGCTAGAATTATCTATTGAAATACAAATACAATAGAATAAATACTCCAGTTTCTTAAAAACAACTATAATTAGCAACAATATAGAGAATAACACTTGCAATAAGCAAAAAATTAAAGAAATTAAATCAAACAAAGAACAGAACTGATAAAAAATAGAAACAATAAATGTTAGAGGAATCAACAATAAAGAAAATAAATTATTATTATTTGAATACTATCAAAAAACTCAAATTGATATCTTGAAAATAACAAAAACTTGGATGATAGAGAATAAAAAATAGCAAGATATAGAGGACAAATATTAAATATGGATACTAAAATCAATATAACAAAGATATAGAGCAGAAGTGGTCATAGTAATGAAAAGAAAATGACCTACATATGTCTTTAACATTGAAGAATATAACAATTATGGCTGGCTTTTAGATATAAACTTTAGAGATAGAATTCAGTATAGAATAATAATATTATACAACTTAACTAATAAAATTGAAAAAAAACAGAGTTAAACTTCAACAATAGTGCAAGAAAAAAATTAGTAAGCTGAAGAAAAAAAACATGTTCATATTATAATAATGATCGAAAATTTTTATGAAATAGCAAATAAAAACCTGAATTATATAGTAGAAAATACATGAGAAATTAAACCATGATATATTAACATACTAATAGCTTTCAATCTCATAGAATACATATAGCAGAATGATTGATAAGTCTGTCACTAATGACCAAAAGTTCATATAATCTGCAGATAGAAGAGTCCATTCTTCTATCACATACACAAAAACAAATACAAAGCAAAAGCATAAAAATATTTGGGTGAGTCTCAAGATAATTTTTCCTAAAACTACTTATAACTTCACTATTATAACAATCTATCCAAAAGATTTATCTTTTTATCAAGTCATTGAAAGAAGTCATATTTATACATTTTTATATATAGGATTATTACATAATCACTATGATTATTCTAGTATTATTTTATGTATAAATTACTTTGTATTTAGTTAATTTTTTATTAGTTCAACTCATAGTTTTTTACTTTTTTGATGTGAATGGATTGTTTACACATTCTTTTATCTTGTAAGAAGTATGGTGATAGTTAGCAATTGATTGTTTCATATAAGCTTCAGTCGTGTCATGATTATTAATCACATGACTATAGCAAAAATTCTGAACTTGATCTAATTTTTTTGATCTTTAATAACATACAAAAATATTCACTTATCAGCAAAAAGTTTCACATATAACAGACTGAAGTCAGAATAAGGGAGCAGACTAGATTATATTTGGATATAAAACCTTCTATTTCAATACTATATGTTACTAATATATATCATATAGCAGTAAAAACAGTAACCACAAAATTATAGTGTTATAACTCAATACATCATATACATTATCATTCAAATTAATAAATAGGAATAACAAATAGCAAAGCAGAATTGACTATGCCAACTCCAACTTCAAACAATAAATCAAATTTTCAAGAAAAATGGATAAGAGTATGAGAGAAATTTTAAGGAAAAACTTAAAGATAGCAGAAGAAATATAATAGTATTTTAAAGAAGCAATAATAGTAATAGCAAGAATAATACTCAAAAAGAAAAGATACAAGAAGAATACTGGAATAATCTATAAGTCAAAATATAAAAAACTAATATAAAAGCAACCCAAATTGAACAAAATATACAAATGCTGCCAAGTATGGTTTGTGAAGTTAGGCATAAAGTCAAAAATAGAAAAGTTCTTATTGAGAAGAAGATAAATGAGATTAATACATCAACTTTACTCCTAATAACACCACTTCTCTTTCAGAAGAATACAATACAGAACAAAAAAGCTTTATACAAATGGTAATTAGAAGCTAAAGAGATTTGGTGAGTAGGAAATATAATCACAAAGATCAAAGTAGAACAAGCAAAAGGAAGGATAATCCAAAAACATGTAAAACAGAGATACAAGTACTTGAAAGAATAGCTAAGGAAGATAATCAACAATATACTGGACTGACAATTAAGGGTAATCAATACACAAAGACTAATTGAAAGAAAGCAGGGGAATAAGATAGAAATAATAATCGATTCAAAAATAATTAAAGGCAAGTTCATAGAATACTTTTAAGATTGGACAAAACTAAGACAAACACTAGATATAAAAGAATATTTATATTAATGGCAACAATATTAACTCAAAAAAGATATCAAGGAGAACTGATTTGATAAAACATCATCAAAAATCGATACACTAGAAATAAGCAATACAATTAAAAAGAAAAAGAACTTAAGAACCTCAAATCTATTAGAAATACCTTTTATGCTACTTAAAAACCTAGGAAAAGAAATGCTGGAATTGCTAAAGGTATTGTTTAACAAAATTTTAAGTACAGGTGATATTTCAAAAAACTGAAGAAAAGGAAATGTATATTCAATTTCCAAATTAAAAAAATGGCTAGATAATATTAACATAATATAACCTATCACTTTTTTAGAGACAATTAAGAAAGTATTTATAAGTATCCTAATAGGAAAAATAATAGAAACATATAATAAACACAGGATAATGTGTATCAACAATTGAGTAGAACTTTTAGAAGGAAGTACATAAGAACTGATTCACATCATAAATGATATTATTGAAAAAACTAAAAAGTTTAAAAAGGAGGCCTGGATTTTCAGCCAAGACATCAGTAAAGTATTTGACTCTATCAATAGAAATATAATAATTTGAGCTCTCAGAAAAATTCATATATTAGAAAGAATAATGAAAATCTTGAACAACATACTGGCTGATAAGAATAATAGAGTAATTATAGCATATGAACTCACTGAATAATACGTTATACTTAATAGAATTGATCAAGAGGATACCATTTCTCCACTGCTATAAATAATCTTCTATTATCCTCTATTGTAAAAGATTAAGAATAATCATACAGGCTACATAATAAAACAAAAGTATTATTAGATCTTACATCACCAAATCAGAAGGAAATAATAAGCATGAAAGTAAGAAAGACAAATATTATAGCAACTGCATATATGAATAATACCACTTGATTCACAAATAGTCAAGCTAGCATACAAGCTATTATAAACAGGGTAGCAAAATTCTTAAAGATAAATAACATACAAGTCAATAATAAAAAATACTCACTGGTTTGTATCAATGTAAGATTAGAACACTAGTAGAAAGGGGTCTCATTAAATTAAATATGGATAACATCACTTCAGAGTAATGAAGCAACAAGAATTCTGGAAATATAGATTTCAAAAAATAGAAAAAAGCTTATTAGAAAAACATAATTAGAGAAAAAATAGAGACAACTATTAGAATTCTAGCATAAAAAAAGAACATAAACAAACAAACTAGGTAAATTATCAATTATGCCCTTTTTCTCATAATTAAATATTTTTTAAATGATCTGATCTTATCCGAAGAAGGGTGCAATAGATTGAGTAGCAAAATGAACAAGGTTTTCAAACACAAAGTGGAATTGGTCTCAATAGTTCAAAACTGTATCATCTATTTTAATTTTGGATATAAGTTCTTCAACCTATGAAATAAACAAATCCTCATACATAAAAAGAATCTATTTCACAGGCTAAATAGTTACAACTTGGAAGGAGCAACAATACAAATTAGATGTCAAAATATATAAAATGAATACTAATTCAATATATCAATTTTAATAGATAGGTTATCCTTTTGAACTAAGAGAAGAAAAAATCTGACAAATAAATACTAAACATGTTGAAACTTTAGAGAATTATATTAGCTTCAGCTGAACATATATGGTTTGGAAAAACAGTTAAAAACAAGTGGAGGGCTATCAAAGATATGGTCTCAGAAGACTGATACAACAAATATAAAAACAACCTCAGGTGCAGAAAAATTTTATTCTTTAATTAACTCTTCAATGATAACAAGACAAGATTTTTCTTCTGATAGTAGGTACAAGCTAGACTAAGAAAGTAAGGTAGCACCTCCTATAGTATAGAGAGTTAAAAGAACTTTCAACTAAAACAAGAAACTTATAAGAGAAAGATATAAAGGAATTGATACTTTCCAGAAAGCACAGAAACAATAGTCCAAATATAAATAGTTTTCACTCTAATACATCAATGAATCTTTATCAACAACAGTCAACAATCAAATAGTTGACAACAAAAAAAGATACAGCAACAGTGATAACAAAGAAAAAAAAGGTTCTTAACAGCCAGTCCACTCTAGCCAATCTAATAATCAGAAATGACCAGTCATTACTATTTTTTAAGTGCAAAGATTGCTTTTTCAATAATTCAGAACTCAGAAAGCAATACAAGTAAGTATTAACAACAATATGTAATGACACAACTATTCACAAAGTCAGTGAACATTAGAGTACTAAAGAGTACCAAGGGCTATATTTCAAAACTACCAGAGACAAATATGAGACAGCTTTTAATCAATAGACTCCAATTATCCTACAAGGTATAGAGCATGCACTCAGAAAAATCTACAATAGATAACCACCTGATACAACCCCATCAACTGTATATCTGTATCTTCTATTGATCACAAAAACCTTAATTCAGAGAAAACTAAGGGCTTCTATAAGAACAATATCAAAACTACAGTAAATTGCAAAAGAGATTGCCTTCTAGGACAACTTGCAAATATTTACAGGTGGTTTTTTGACTAGGTGACATACCAATAGTAAAATAGGTAATTCAGATAGAGTCAAGAACTAACATTATTATCTCCAAGTAAAAATTCTGGGCATTTCATCCTTTACTAAAGCTAAACTAATAGCAATACTAATAGTAATCAGTACAGTAGATATGGAAAAGAAAATAAACATCATCACAGATTGTTAAGGTGCAATCAATGGAATAAAAAAGATAACAAGACAAACAAAACCAGGAACAAGATGACAGAGAGTCCAAACAGAAGTCTGGTTAGCATAATTCTTGATATTATAGCTATACAAAAAATTGAGATTAAGTGAACAAAAATTAAAAATCACTTAGAAAATAAAGGAAATAAACTTACAAACAAATTAGTAGCAACTATACTGATAAAAAAGTTCAAGAACATCATTAGGATATAGAGCTATACTCAACAAATAATATGATAGTACTTAGATTGGACCAGTCCTTCAAAAATCTTTTTTTTAAAACATTAGGAAAGATTTTTTTCAAAATAAAATGAACAAGTAAATAGAGAACCCTGAGATAAATGCAAGAGTGGCTAACAGGTCCCAAGTTCAAGAAGGTGAATTAGAGCATAACTATACAAATACTAATGCCATTCAAGATAATATTATTCTAAACTAATTAGAAGAACTATATTGATAGATTCTTTTGATGAAAGAAATGGCTAAACAAACACTTTATATTGACAAATATTTATATATAAAAACTACACTTATACAAAAATCTAATTTGCATTGTCTGCAATAGACAAGAAGAAAAAGACTTTCACCTTTTATATATGAACTGAATAAAATAAAACTGATAGAAAAGTATACATCGTTTCTTATGGAAGAATATGTAGTCAAGGCCAATAGCAATAAGCAAAATAAATCTATATATAATAAGTAGAAATGATTCTTCAAATCAATGACAAAAGCAAAAGAAATAGAGAAATCAAATAATATAAAATAAATAGATATTATTAGAGGGGTCATTATCCACAAGATAAAACAATCTGTAGTGAAGATCACAGGTAGTGAGAAAGTAGCATTGATAGCTCTGAAAATAGCAATAGCTTAGTTATAACAAAAGAAAAAAGAAGTTTGGAAATTGAGATATAACCTGGTTATAGAGTGGAAGAAATTACAAGGAATTATTAAGAAGAAGAAGAAAGGGTGAATAAAAAGCTAAAGTAGTTAAATAAGTAAGAACTTACAAAAGTGAGAAAACCTATAAGATACTAATAAACAATTATATATAGAGATAACAACTATATTATAAGAGAAACCCTAAAAAATAAATATTCTCTTAATACAATTTTCTCTGTAAATTTTAGTGTTAGTGGAATCATGACATGTTAACAGTTACCTTTAGGTAAATTGCAGCAAGTTATAAAGTTTGACAAGATATTGAGTCAGTAGTTATTTTTCTATTATAAATATATTTTCTTATAATTAAATTTGTATATAAAGAAGGTATAAATGATTCAATAAAAACTATATGACATGACTTTGCCAGCTTAAAAAAAAATATTATTATAAAAGCTAAAATACTTATTAATTCACTTATTTTAGTTTGTTTTAAACTCTAAATACAATATTCATTAGTTGAAATTATATTATTTAGCAACTGAATTATCATAGAATTTGATTAAATTTAATAATAAAAACATTAACAAATTATTTTCAATTATTGTTACTTGGCATTAAAAATATCAACAAATAATTATCAAAATTATTTTAACATATTATAACAAAAAAATTTAATAATTTTATAATAAAAATTTGATATATTTAAAAAATTTGTATATTGTGACAAAAAAAAAATTTTTTTTTTATTGTGTATAAAAAAATTAATATGATGATAAAAAATTCAGCAAAAAAATTGTATACCATGACAAAAAATTTGACAAAAATTACAAATATAGTATTAAAATTCAACAAATATTTAGAAAGTTAACAAATTTTATAAAATTTATAACTAAACTATTTATCACTTTTTTTTTTTCTTCTTTCTCTTTTTTCTCTTTCACTTACTTTTTTTTTTGTCTTTTAAAAATTTAAGCTTAATTTTTTTAAAACTAATTTCAATTATTATTATTTTATCAAATGTTTTTCAAAATTTTTTATTTTTTCTTTTAACCTCTTAACTATCTTCCAAATTTTCATTTATTTGTACACTTTCCCTAGTTTGTTTATTACTCTCTTAATATATTAATTATTTTTTATATTTAATAAATTTTCATCTTTTTAGATTTAACTATTAATTTTTTACTTTTTTCATTTTCTTTTTCCTGTTTATATTCTAAAATTTTTTCTAACCTATATCTTCAATTTATCAAGTCTTTTGGTGATGCCATATTATAGAAATATAATTATTATAATATTGTTTACAAATCAGCTAGAATACTTGAATTGATTTTAAATATTTATTCAAATATTTCAACAAATAATTATTATTTTTTTTAATATTAAATATACATTTTTATTAGAAAATTAATTCTTGAACATAATATTAATATCTTTAAAACAGTAAAGTAACTATGACTATTGTGATTTTTTTATTATATTAAATTACTAGACAATATCTATATTTATTAAAATAAGATTAAATGATCAATGCCATTGTCAATTTATCCAATTAATCTCTTAAAAATCAAATAATAATAAAGAACTAGTATAAGAAAATATTAAATTAAATATCTGACATAATATATAAAGGTTCATAATTTGAACAAAAATAAATAAAAAAGTTTATTACAAATAATTTAAACAAAAGAGATAGAACAATAATTTTGGGTTGACCTGTGGGTCAATAGTACAGTGGTAGTACTTCCAGGTCGCAATCACAAGATCTGTAGTTCAATACCACTTAAGGACCAAAATAAAAAATTAACTTCTAATCAGGTTTAACTGATTATCCTGTGAAAGTTATACCCAATCACGTGTTCAGATGACGTCATTAGTGATCAAAAAGAAGATTCGGGAAATGGTTGCCCCCAAAAAGCTCGAATCCCTCAATGAAAACTTCCATGACACCAAAAGACCAAGTGATATCAGTATATTATAAAATTATATTGATATCTTCAAAGGTGTTTAATTATTCATAATTTGATCAACGATGGTATTTATTTGAAGATTGTTATATATTTTTAATATCTTAAAAAGTTGTAGTTTAGATATAGATAAAATCTAGATTTATTTATTTTTGTCAAAACTTGTTTTGAGTTTTTGATTTTCATATATTTATATATTATATTTAAAAATACCATCTTTTGTATTTTTAAAATAATATACTTTATTTATTATCAGTAATTTTTACTATACCATAAACAAAAACATATTTTTTTTTTGAAAAAACTAAAAGTTTTTTATTCTATTTACAATTAGGACTTATTCTGAAACAATTTTGTTTTCAAATAAAAAATAAAAACTCTATATTATAAAATGGATATACTTCAAGAAATCAATTTCATTTTTCATAACAAGTTTGAGAAACCTTTGACAGATCTTCAGCATATGACTAGTCACTATTACTACCTCTCCTATATGGATTTAGAGAGGAAGAACAATAATTATTATCAATAGATTTATTAACTAAAATAACTTTTCAATTGCAATACATAGAAGTTTTTTTTTTCATTTAACAAGTTTTTGTCTTATTTCAAAAAGAAATCCAATTTAAACAAGAAGAATTCTGGTTCAACCCATAAAATTGTAAGAAGAAAAAGTATAATAACTTGTAATCATATTTATTACTGTTTCAAGAAGATTCAAAACAAGGCATCAATTCTTAATTATAAATAATTTATAATTATATAACATTTTAGATGATATCTTACAAATATTAACTTGAACAATATTATAATATTCTAACAAACAAAGAAATTTGATTAAGGTTAAGAAGATTCAAGAATACTAAACTGTAAACTATTTTTATTTTAAAGAAGAAAAGAATAATAGTTGCCAAATACTATATTCAATTAAAGAAAATACAATTGTTATTATTTTTAAATTAAAAGCTATTTAAAGTATTATTATAAAAAAACTTATAGATAAACTTTGACTCTCTTCAGATACTCTCTTAAGAACAATTGTAGTAACTACTAATAATATAAGAATAAGAGCCCTTGAACAAATTTCAAATTTATAAATCTTTATTCAAGATTCAATAATTTCTATCAAACTATAAGTTTATTGAATTCTAGAAAAAAGCCTTCTTTTTTAATATTGATTTGTTTGAGAAGATGAAGATCAATTAGAATCTTGATATACAAATCTTACAAATTTTCACAATAAAAAGATATATTAATATTAATATAACATATTTAACAGATATTTCTTCTCAATTTAATATAAACAAATCTTCTAATAAAGATAATAAACTCTTAGACAAAATTGAATATCAAAAAGAAAAAGATCTCAAAAAATCAGAAGCATATACTTTTAATATCTATATAAAAATATACTCTTTAAAAAACTAGCTATATATTTTTTGAAGCTTTTTATAAAGAGCCTAATAATATTTTATCTAAAAAACAAGAAGAAGTTGTATAATACTTCTTATATAAAAATAAAGATATTTTCATTTAAAGTATTTTTAAGAAAAGGTAAACTAGTAATCTGAAAAGAATCAATGTAATAACTCATATCATTGATATCAATAATATGAAATCAATTAAAAAATATATATATAAAAACTTTTTGATTAATTGAAATTTATTAAAAAGAAACTACAAATATGTTGTAAAAAGGATTTATCAGTCCAACTACTAGTTCTTGTGGTAGTAATACAAAGAAAAATAATTGAAAATAATTTTATTTTGATTATAGAAAGCTAAATAAAGTCATGAAAAAAGATATCTACTCTATATCAGTATTGAATAATTTCCTATAAACTTTTAATAGTACTAAATAGTTCTCTTGTCTTGATCTTATAAGTAATTATTGGCAAGTATCTATAAATGATAGAGATACTGTTTTTGTTATAAAATTTGGACTTTATAAGTTCATTATTATGCCATTTGAATTATATAATACTTTTACAACTTTTCAAAGATTAATGAATAAAGTTTTGTATTATTTAGAGAAAAATTTATTAAAGTTTATTTAAATAATATTACTATCTTTTTCAAAACATTTGAAGACCACTGTATTCATATCAATATTATTCTAAATACTCTTAAGCAAATCAATCTAATGTTAAAATCAGAAAAATATTATTTCTTTCATTCACATATTAAATTCCTTGAATATAAAATTTATAGAAAAGGAATTCAACTCAATAATAAAAAAATCAATAAGTTTTGTAATTATTTATAATCCATAATTATAAGACAAGTTAGAGAATTTTTAAAACTTGACTCATACTATAAAAAATTTATCAAAAACTTTTTCAATTATTAAATTTCTAAAGTATTTATTGAAGAAAGATATATTATTTGAATAGACAAAAGCCCAAGAAAAAATCTTTGAATTCTTGAAGAAATATTTAGTTATTGCTTCAATTTTAAAATATCCTGTTTTACTAAATTATTTTTTGTTTATACTAATGTCTTAAGAACAGATATTAGTATTGTACTTGCTTAAAAAGATAATCAAAATAAAGAATAAATTGTAACATATACTAGTCACAATTTAACAAGAGCAAAATAAAATTATAAACAATTGAACTTGAATATTTACCTATTATATTAATAATAGAACACTTCTATTAATACCTAAGAAAAATTTATTTCTATCTAATTACTGACTATTCTACTTTACAATAATTAAAAACAACTATATTAAAAAGAAAAAAAGACAAATAGATTTTTTACCTAAAATCTTATAACATTCTATTATTTACAGAACTAAAAAAAAGTATAATAAAGTAAATGTCTCATCCTGAATATATAGTATAAAGATAAAACTTCTATTCTTATACTAGATCAAGCTAATTATTATTTACATATAAAACTTATCTCTAAAGAAAATAAACATTGAGACAAAAATATTTTATGAAAGATAAAAAATATTGATCTAAAGAATATAGATTTATTGTTGGGCAATAATATAATATTTGTAATAAAAAATATCAGATTATTAAATATATATTTATTACAAATAATGTCAAAAATTATTTAAAGAAAAGACAGCCATTTAAAAATGACAATATATGCAAAAAAAATAAAAAGTGATAACAAAAACACCTTCTGAATATGCATAAAACTTAGAATAAAATAGAATGATTCTAACAAAAATAATTACATAACTAGAATCTATTTATGATTAATCAATTCATATTATTAGTTTTTTAAGAATAAACAAATATCTGAAAAATATTTACAAAAATTTAATAATATTTTCTTATAATATCTATACAACTCTATCTAGTGGACAAGCACTAATTTTGAAACTCAATACTAATTATCCAATAGTATTATTACATAAATATAATACTAAAGAAATATAGTTTAAATAGTTGATTTTCTAATAAATAAGTAGCAAAATAAATACTCAATATTATTACTATCATAAAAACTATTTACAAAATAACAAATTACCATCAAATCTTGTCAAAACACAATAACAATTACAATTCAAAAGCAAATTTTTCTAAGTTAAAAATAAAAAGAAAAAATACAAAACCAATCTCTTAAAGTATCACAAAAACTTAAAAAAGAACCAGTACTATATTTATTGTATAACTATTCTATTATAACTATTCTATTTATATATATCTTAATATTTATAAGATATTTAAAAAAGTTTAAAATCTATACTTCTGATAATAAATGTTCAAAAATATAAAAGACTATATCAAATCATATATTAAATGTTAAAGATGAAAAAAAATATAGAATAATCAATTCTTTAAATCTTATTCCTATTAAAGAACCTTTTTCAAAAATTGAAATAAATATTATTAATTCTTTATTATACATAAAAAAATAATAAGTATATTGTAGTAGCAACAGACTATTTTATATAATAACCTGAAATTGAAGCAATCTCAGAAGCAAAAGAAAAGTAAATACCCAAAATTTATATATTAATCTTTTATTTGCAAATATAAATATATAAAACAAATTTTTTTAGATCATAAAATATATTTCAGAAATAAAATAGTTAATGATTTATTAAAAAAATATAAAATACAAAATTTATTATCTATCATATATCATCTTCAAATTAATGGACTAGTAGAATGATTCAATAAAACTTTATATAAAGTATTAGTCAAACTAATAAAAGAAAAAAAAGACTAACTATAATGTGCCATATTATTTTTATTATTATTATTATTTTTTTTAAATGCTGGCTCAGCCTTACTTTATTTGAAATTTGGTGGTATATACATATAATACTATAACTATCTATGCTTACCAAATATAGTTTGATAAAGAAGTAATCTTTCGACTATACTTACTTTGTGGCTTGTTGCCACCTCTTTTCTGAGGATGCTAACCTGCTAAAGATGGGCTAGTACTATATGAAAATTTCAAAATGGTAAAGGGTGTTGTTATATATTGGATAGTTTTGTTCATGTATTTGTTAACCAAATGTATAAATTACTCTTTAAAGTGATCTTCTCTTTTTTTGAGCCATGATTCAATTTTATATTTTATATATTTGTATTTTTTCTCCAGCTTTCTGATAATATCTTGTTATGCTTTCTATAGTTGAAAGTCTTCACAACATCTTTTTCATAGCTCTTGAAGATATTTTGTGATGTTTTTTTAATTCCTATGTAACAGTCATATTTGTGTTGTTTTTCTGGAATTGCCTCTTGAATAATTTGAGTTATTTCCTTGAGGAAAGCTTATCTGATTGCATATTTTAGATATCTCTCATAATAAAATGATGTTTTTTCTTTTAGTTTGTTTGTCCATTTTAGTGTATTGCTTTGAGTCGAGTGACTTATAATATTTGTGATGGTGCTATCAATTATGTGTTATTCTGTTATTGCCCTATGTGTATTGCCAATGAAAGGAAGTATATTTGTTTCTATTTCTCTGCATTTGTTGCACAAAATATCTTTGTAGATTGAAGGTGCTTTGTGGTACAACTTGGTTTTGGTAGTGAGTTCTTCATTCCATAAGCTTAGTAAAAATTTCTTTTGTTGTTAGTCCTTTTAGTTTGTCATATAGTTGCTCATTTTAGTAATTTGAAGGTATTTGAAGGTGGTGAGCCAGTGGATTTTCTGGATTAAGTAATTGTCAAAATTGTTTTGGTTCTGTTCAGGAGTCTCTATTTTACCAAGTAAACTGTTTATACAATTTTCTTGGTTGTTTCTTTAATTGGTACTTCTAGATTTTGTTCATTCCATTATATAGAGAAGTATATTTCTTTTAAAATCTCAGTTCTGGTTGTGATGTTTCTTTTGTTGGGTCTTATTCCTTGTTGTTGACCAATCTCTGCCAATTGATCTGTCAGTTCATTTTGTGTATTTCCTGTATGTGCTTGGACTTTGAATAGTTCCATTATTATATTTCTTTGTTTGCAGATTTTTTTGATAAGTTGTAGAATATTTGCATTTTTTTGTTTTTTATAATGTTGTGTAGTACTGAGCTTGTAGTTTTCCAAATACAATTGATAGCTATCATACTATCTGTATGTATTTGTACTCTGCTGTAATATAGAAGGGCATTATAGCTGTAAGAATGACCATTAGTTTAGATCTGGTTGAGAAAGGAAAGTTTTTAGCTTGACCTTGAAAGTTGAAACATCTATTGTTATTGATTGTTAGGGTCCATTTACTTACATGTAGTATTGTCTATTATACCAGCTCATGGAGCCATCTGTGTATATTGCAAAATACATATAGTTTTGGAGTTCTTGGCTGATGTTATACAGTTCCTTTATAATTGATTCCTCTGCATCAACGAGATTACGTTTGTGTTTTGTAGCTAGTCTTTTGTGGTGCTTTCAATTTCCGTGTTCTGGTTTGTTCTGATATATGATATGTGTATTAGTGCAGACAGGCCCAATACTAAGTAATTTGGTAATATTCAGTTTCTGAAGTTTAAATCTTTATTACTTAGATATTGCTGTGTTAAGATCATGCTATGGTAAACTAGGATTTCTACTGTTGCTTGTCTTATTGCTTCAAAGTTACAGGTAGCTTTACCATTTTTAAACTGGTTAATATCACAGTCCGAGCATTCTAAAAGTGAAAATTGATCTGCATCACATATGTAATGTTTATAAATTGCTGATTTATTATTTATTTTTCTTTATTTTTTGTTGATAACCATTTGATTATTTATTTCTGTTCCAATCCAGTGTGGTTTAGTGATGTACTTGCTATATTTGACTTGCAATGGAGGGAAGCTATTGTATAGGGAGTCAGTTTGTTGTGTTGGTAGATTTAGTTGTTGGTCTAGTTTGTCTTTTATCTTCAAGAACCATGTCAGGATAGCCCTTGTATTGCTGTTTTATTAATTCTGATAAGTTGACTCTAGTGTAAAGTTTTTTGTCTATTTCCATTGAGTAGTTATCTTATAAAGAGTAGGTTGTGTTTTTCTAACTGCTTCTGTGTTTTTAATAGAAGCTCTCACTCATGATTTCATGAATAGTTTGACATTTTTTTTTTATTACTACTAGGCCTTTACTCTTTATTTACTTGAAATTGAAACTATGTATTCTTAGTAACCAGATTATATAATGTGTAAGGTTTGCACCATATTTCAAGAAAGTGTGTTTTATGCTAACTGTAATTGATTCTGTGGATTAGTTTATGTTTTATAGTAATTGAAGTCTATATCTAGCTATGCTACCTGTGGTATTGTTGAAATTAATTCTTGTTGTTCAATTATTTAGATATAATATTACTTGTCTATTCCACAAGTGCATTAAGTTGTATTCCTAGTTGTTATATAGTATATTGTTTGGAATTGTGTTTGCAAAACCTAATTTGTGTTTATATGTTGTAACTATTTTGCTTATGAGGCAGTTGTAGGTCTCTCTAGTTCGGATTATATCATTGCACAGGTATTCTATGCTTGGTATAAGTACATGGTTGATAATGTATCACATCTGCTTGTCTGTTACTTTTTTCATCCCTATTAGAGCTTTGCCTTTGCTTATTTTTTGATTTATGGGATTTTTTTGATATTTTTTTTTGTCCAGAGCTGTCATACTATACCTCTAAAATCCTTACAGGTATACATAGTTTGCAACCCTCTATTTTGAATTCATTCATTTTGATCCCTTGCTCATAATCCATATCTCTTCTATTTATGATCAACAGTTGTGATTTTGATGGATTCACTTGAATGTCATTGATATGATAGAATTGTTGTACTGTGTTTATTACTTGTTATAGGGCTTCCTGGTTGCTGGTGATCTATGTTGTGTCATCCATATAGGCACTGGTAACAATGTCAGTGATTCCACATTCCCACTCTTTTTTTAGGTCTTCACAATGTTTTAAGCTTATTGTATATTTATTGTGTATATTTATAACCATGATCAATAAAAAATTCATTACAAAAAAGGTAATATTGTGTCTTCTTGGTCAATTCTGTCTTGTACACTATATTCCTCTATTGGACCATGACATGTAGTTATGGAGTTTTGTCTGATATGTAAGATGTTAATTAAAATTTAGATTATTTGATCTGGAATCTTTATTTTTTTGAGGCCAAAGTCAACATTTTGATGTTAACTGAGTCATATGCTTTGGATATGTCCTGGCTTAGAATCCATGCCTGTTATTAGTATATTCTATTATGCTGCTGATTATGTGTATTGGGTCTTTGTGCTATTTCCTGGAAGTGTGGCCCAGTTGCATTCTGATAGGATTTCTTTATTCTTGATATACTTAACTAGCCTATCAGTTAAAATTTTTGTAAAAATTTTCCTTCCTGTATTAAGTAAGGTAATTGGTCTTGTGATATCAAGATTGTTTTCCCATTCTTTTAATTTTGGAATTGGATAGATGATTCCTTTATTCTATTCTGCTGGGGTGTCACCTTGCTGGATTATTTGATTGAAAATTCCTCAGGCTTCTTCTTTAGTATTTTCCCCCAGATGTTTGTAGGCAATATAAGGAAGTTGGTTGAACCCAAGTGCAGATTTGTTACTCCACTCTTTGATTGTCATGTCAAGTTTTTCTTTTAAAATTTCTTTGATTGTCATGTCAAGTTTTTCTTTTAAAATTTATTTGATTGTGGATTCATACCAATATAAATGTATATGGCTTTTGGGATCATACTTCTTTTTTCACAAAGGGTGGTTATTCAGTGGTCTTACATTTCTTAGGGGTATCCATTCCTAAAAATGAAGTCTTACATATTTTTTGATTTCTGCTGGGTCTGTAATGATTTCAGTCTCCTCTCCTTGCAGGATGATTTTGTCCAGATATATTAAGAATGACTGAAGAATCCCAACTATCATCCAATTCTTACTTTTGTTCCATAAACTTCCTAATACAGTACAGGACACGTGTAGTGTTAAATATACCTTCAGGTTGATTAGAGTTAAAAAAATATCCTCATTTTTCTCCTTTAACCATGTCATTATTCCTTCTTTAATATTAGCTACCAAACTATTTCCAAAAGCTTTATCCAAGAGAAGCTCAATTTTTGATCTCTTAAACTATATAAGTCCCAGAATTTTTTGCTTAGCGCCAAATCTTCTGAAATGTTAAATTCTACGATGAATTTGACCATAATGACAGGAGTCACACCAGTTTGAAAACACGAGCTATACCTTCATCACAAGCATATTTCAAACATCTGTAAAATTGTTTGAACAAACTCTCAATTTTTTTGACTATACTTTGAACTGAGGAATAATGATGAGTGGTAAGAGGTTGTAAAAGTGTTTCATTTTTAAGGGCCTCATTCATACTAGCATCATATTCATCAGTGCAAACATAGAGCTAAGAACATTGGTTTAGTACTTTTTAAATAAAGATAATAACTGAACAAAAGATAAAATACCTTATTATCACTCAAATCCACTATATCCAGTAACTTATTGAAATTCACCAAAACATTATCTTTTATATTGATGACTTGAAAATAATTTCCTAATTCCTTTTTATAACAATATATTGTTAAAGGTCAAAAAAGTCAAACAAAGTTCAGAATTTTCACTGTGGTCATGTGACTGATGATCGGGATGCAACTGAAGCTTACATGAAACAATCAATTACTAATTATCACCATATCCCTTGCAAGCTAGAGAATGCATGAACAATCCATTCGCATCAAAAAGGTAAAAAACTATGAGCTAAAGTAATAGAAAATTAGCTGACCACAAAGCAATTTATGTATGGCATAATTTTTTTTTTTTAACGCTAACTTATCCATGCATCATGGTACTGTTTTATTATAATAAAGATCATATCTGAGAATAACTGGGATAAATAATTACCTGTACTGTCTAAGGATTTACAGATCAACGAATAGTACAAAGAGCTAACTATTTATGTCTCACCCAACCAG
>CAJVPT010001714.1:0-20198 GCA_910592055.1 Acaulospora colombiana | reverse complement strand
CTTTAGCGACACATATTAATGTATAGTTTACAAAGGTTTAATAAAGCACACCTAACTAACCTGACAGAGGGTTAATTAAAAAAAAAAAAAAAAATAACTAACCTGATAGTGGATTATAAAAAAAAAAAAAAAAAACCATAGCAATCATTTTTCCCTTTTTCTTTTTTAACTTATCTATTAATTGGCTTTTAGGTAATAAATAGCGACAAACTGTTGGCAATGATTCTAATAGATAGAAGTCATTATCAATCTATTAGAAAAGTGTAATAATATTTTCAAAATCTGACTTAGAATACTTATACTGTATATAAAGATGAGTTAGTTACTTTGTAAAAGTCTATAAATTATTGTAGATTTATTTTAATTTTTCAATAAAAACAAGCTATTATTATTTTTTTTTAGTACTCCTATCCAGGCTAGATTATCAGTTTATTAATCAATTGAAAATATAAGTATATTTTCATTCAAGCAGCATAATACATACTATAGTTAAATATTAATTCTAATCTAACTAACCCATTATAAGTATAAAAGTCTCTAAGTTTAACCTTGGGAACAATATTTCGCTTTACAGTATCTTTGGATAAAGACCCTTCTAGTCCACTACATTATTGTCAGCAAGTTATCATTGCCATATATCACACCAAATCTCTGGAATACAGGAAACTACAAAAGAATGTGTTAAAAAAAATGGAAAAAGGGATATCTAAAATATCTAAGTAGATAACAAGAAAATAAAAAGTAAAAATTTGAAAAAAATTATTTTCTGCTTTCTTTAAAGACCTGCTTCTCAAGACCTCTTCTCAATAAGAAATGCCCAATTGAATATCCTTTCTTCTCCTGACTGTCTGAGGAACTAATCCATTAAGTACTAAAGAATATTTTAGAAAAGAACAAAATCTTTCATCTGATAGATAATATCACAAGAAGACTTCAGAATTAGATAATAAATCAATAATAGAGAAATAGAAAGAACTGATATTAGATGCAATAGAAAATCAAGATAAAAGTCTAAATTTAGAAAGAAACTAATGAATCCAACAATGATATGGATAAATCATATACTTGAACTAGAAGCAAACTAGTCACATAAATAATCAAAACAAGGCAAAAACCTAGATCCAAAAGAGCTGAATATGTTCAACTAACAGGTAGTAATAATGAATTCATTAACTTAAACAGAAGATGGAATCAGGGAACTAATCGAGAATTTAGAAGTTTAAACAGCTCAGACTTTGAAAACAATAGATCTACTTTTTGGTAACAGATCTTAGTTAATCTGAAAAAAATAAATATAAGAATTAGTAGAATAGAGCAACAATCTAAAAAATGTTCTTGGCTAGAACACAAATGAGAAACTCAATAATTATAAAATACATAGTTCAATCACAATTCCTGAAGAAGAACTAGACTTCCAAAAGGAATACAGCTCTTTTCAAAAATAATAAATCCAATAATAGATACAACAAACAATAACATATATAACAATAAATTCTCAAATAATTTAAGCTCCTTAGATGACTTCATCTCAATAATAAAATTCAATACTATCAAAATATCAAAAAGTCATACCCTTTAACAAAATGATGATATCAAACCATTTATCAATAATATTATAACTATAGAAACACACAATGTGAGAGGTATTAATACAATTCTTGATCAACAAAGGTCCTAGGAAAAAATCTAAGAAATGAATATTGATATTCTTGAAATTTGTGAAACAAAACTTGCATTTGAATCTGATACATTTGTCTTCAAATTTCAAGAAACATATAAGTTCTTTTATAGTAGTATTGATAGCAGACCTAGAGGCTTTTAAGTAGGCCTTTTAATTAGAAAGAAATATGAAAGAAAGCTAGCATATATAAACAAGATAGAGAGTCATATAATAGGAGCTAGCTTTTTATCAGCAATGAGTAAACTTGCAATTTTTCAAGTTTACTTACCTTCAAACAAAAAAGAAAACAAATATCTATAACAAATTTTATAGAAGAAAATTCATGAAAAACAGAAAAAAGGCTTTGAAGTTATCATTATAGGAGACTTTAATGTTGTAATTAATCCTACAACAGATAATCTCCTATTAATAACAAGATATATACCACATACAAAAGAGCTAAAATTGGATTATTTAACTTCTTAGAGAATTGAAATTTCACAGATGTTCAAAGGCTTTGTGAGAAAGAAGGAAACAGTACTTTTAAATGATCGAACAAGTTAGTTTATAGCAAAATTGATTATATCTGGGCCACAGCTAAACTGAGCCTTAAAAACTTACAGGATTTCTATAATATATCAATGAAAACTTCAACTAGCAATAATCATACACTTCTAATGGTTCATTTAACAACTGACAACTTGCTTAAGAAGAAGAAGCAAAAACTACAAAGAACTTAGAAACAAAATCTCAGATATTGTTATCTCTATGGATATCCAGTAAAAAAAGTTTGGAACTTGAACAGGTACTACTTTTTTCAATCCTAAAGATCAAGTATATATAGAACCCTCAAATAACTTCAATGTATTACAAATACTGAATAAGACCTGGCACCTGTTAGAATCTACTATTATTAGAGAAGCCTTTAAGACTTTAAAAACAAAAGGAGTATGTTCTAACTTCAAAAGAAAATCCAAAATGGAGAGTGTTATCCCTAGACATGACTTTAATATATATAAAAAAGCTAATAGAATTTATTATCTACTCAAGCAATGTAGGACCCTTCTATTAAGAAAGAGATTTTAATAGTGATTAATAGGTTTCATATTCTAAGTGATAATGCATTTACCCAAGATCTCAAAATGCTACTGATGTTGAAATACAGCTGAAACAAATTGTCAAAATAGAATTGATCTTATGTACAATTTGTAAAAAAAAAGAAAGTCTCTATATCAAAAATCAAATCAGACATGTCCTTGAAATCAGATGTGAGGAACTCAAAAGCAATAAAAAATGAATGTTAAATTGTATTCTCAATAGAAAATGATCCAAGATAGTGATTGACAACTCCTAGTACAAGACTGTAAGGGTTCAACATATATAGCTACAAATCCACAAACCATTAATCAGCAAGTCAAGACCTATTATCAAAAAGCCTTCAATAAAAGAAAATCCAATTTCAAAGATCCGAATCTCAATTGAAAAGCAGAATATCAGCCCGAAGAATAAATCAAACTAGAATAATATCTCCCTCTAAAAGAAGAAATTTCAATAGAAGAACTTGATAAAACCCTAATAAGTCTTCTCAACAAAAAGGCATCTGATCTCTCCCAGATTAGTTATAAGATGCTAAAGAGTTTAGGTCCAAAAAAAAAAAGCTATATTAGTATAGCTTTTTAATATAATCTTTGAAAATGACTAAATAAGAAATGGAAAAGTAATAATATATATCCAATACCCAAGCCTAAACTATGGCACTGTGAACTTGGAAATATCAGATCAATTGTGTTACTAGAAAAAGCAAGACTTTGCTTTACCAAAATAATGAATAAATGCTTGGCAACTATCTTCACAAAGCATGATATTTTGTAAGGACCAAACTTTGCTGACCTACAGGAAGAGTACTGCTGAACTCATCCAATGTCTGAACAGTTTATGTGAAGAGGCTAAAAAAAAAAAAAAGAATTATGAATACTTTTTCAAGACATGGCAAAAGCCTGTGACACAATTAGTCTTGAAATGTTGAAAAAGACAATGTCAAGAATTCAAATTTCATTAGTAACAAGACAACTACTTATCAATCTTTTTAAAAACAGAGAATGTTGTACTATTTTCTTTACTGAACTTTCTGATTTATTTATAGCAGGGGATGATATTTATTTAGGGAAAACAATATCTCTATTACTTCAATGAATTTTCTATGACCCATTGCTCTGAAAAATTCAAAATAAACAGAATTATGAATATACTATGGAAGAAGAGTAAATATCTGACTTCCAGATATCAGAAGTTAAGAAAAAACTATCTATTAGATAAGCAGTCATTGCATATATGGATGACACAACCTAAATAGCTAGATATAAGAAAGATATGGAGAATATTTTGGAAGAGGCCAGAAAATTCTATATAGCAAAGGATTCACAGATTAATAGTAAGAAATCAATTTTGCTCACAATAAATCAAAATAAGTTGGAAACTGGGATAGTTTATGCTAGTATTGACAAAATAGAAGTCAAAAAAATGAGCAAAGATGATTAGACATAATTTCTAGAAGTTTGATTTGAAAGAAGATATAATAACAAGAATATTTTAACTTGTTGAAAATTGAAATTAGATCTATAGATCTAGCCATCAGTAAAAAAACTATAACTGAGAAATATATCAGATATATTATCAATAGAGTTCTGATTCCTTGAATAGAATACCATATATAGCACACATATATTAGAGAAAAGATATGTAATGAGCTTATAGTAATATATAGAAAAACTTTCAAAAACAAAGTCCTTATTTGTAGCACAATGCCAAATAGTTGTATTCATAATAAAAAGATATTAGGCCTTAAGAGTATATGAGAAATCCAACTTGAAAGTCATATAACCACTCTCTTCTGTTAGCTGAACAATCCTAAAAATCTAGAAATAGCAATAATTATCTATTTTAAATAGAATCAGTTAAAACATTGGGAGTCTAAAAATATTTTGAAATATCTAACAATAGATGCTTTCTTTGAAAAAGATAACTTTGCTGCTATTACTTTAATCCTTGTCAATAAACTTCAAATCACATATTAAAGTTGGAGATAGAAAGATCTTTTCCAAGTCAAGGATGGTTTACTTTCTATTAAATCAATTCTTGAGAAGTGCAATTATAAAAAGGCTATAGTATCTTTTAAGAAATACAATATAATATTCTTGGATCAATTAATTAACTCAACTATAGGAACAATTAGAGAATGTGAATTAGTCCAAATATTTTTTAAAAATAGAAAAGATCATATTTCCAGATAATATAAGCAAGTTATTTTTCAGGTCACAGAAAAACAGGATTTGCTCAAAAGCTTACTTAAAAATTTAGAATGGTATAATTATAAAATCTGAACAGAGCAATTATCAAATACACTGAACAAAAAAAAAGACTTACTGGGGAATAACTACTAATCTATTAAAAAATATAATAGGAAAAGTCAAGAAAGCTCAAGAAAATATGATCTTCACCCTATATCTAAAGATGGGTCCCTAAAGGGGAAGGCAGGAACAAAAGTCAAATGTTCTTTACTAGGAAATATTAAAATTTTTAAATTAATAACTATAAAAAAACTACCCACAATTGTTTTTTTTTTTTTAATCCACCGTCAGGCTGGCACAACTTATCTTTATTGTGTATTTAAAATATTATACAATTTCAAAGATTTTCACATGACAGCTCACCCGTCTTAGAAGTTTAACTTCTCTAGATGCAACTTAGGAGATGATATTTTGCTCTCTTAATAACTTGGATTATCCTTTAGCTATCAAGTTTATTGCTTACAGGTCATCACTGTAAACCTTTAATAAGGATTCTTTTTAGATTACACAAGCAATATAGCATATTATTTTAAAAACTATATAATATTTTAATAATAGTATTGTAGATCTTATATATCAGTCTGACAAAAATACGATTTTTCTTTTCAAAATTACATGTTAATATTTAAAATATGATTAATAAACTATAAATATTTTAATTTTATGAATATCTTTCCTTAATAGCTCAAAAATAGTTGTAAACTTGAATTTCTCATTAAATATCAATTTTGACCTCTGGCTATGAAATGGTAAAAAAATCATTTTCCCAAGTCATATAACATAAAATACGAGTACTGATCTTATAGTCTTGGAAATATACAATATAAACAATTCTATAAACATTATAATTATTCTATTTTTAATATTATTTAGTGATATTAATAGAGTTTTTATAGCTAGTAATACTTTTAGTAAGCTTAGCAAATAGAGCAAATATACTATTTATAGTTATTATAAATTCTAAATATATAATTGATAGCATATAGTTATAATAGTTTAATATCAAATATTGATATATTTAGTAGTAGCTAAAACAATATATATAAGCATCCAGATATTAGTATTCAAACATGTATTTAAATTATTAATATTATCTTATAAATAAAATATTTGTTCTTGTTTTCTTACAATTAGAAATATTTTTATGCTTCTTTATTGGCTTTTCTCTTTTTTTTTTTACTTTTCTATTAATAAAAATAATATTGAGATATTTACTTTTATTTTTCTTAAAAACTATAGAATATTTTTGTTAGTAAAGAATTTTAACTCTATGTTTTTCTATTTTAGTTTTTAGTTATTTGCTTAATTTAAAAAAAAAAGAGAAATTAAGCAAATTGACAGTATATAGAAAACTTTTCAAGAACAAGAGTATTTTATATAAATTTATTTTTAATAGCATAATTCTCAATCCAAAGACTTATAACTTGAAGAGTATTTTAATATTGTGTGAGAAAACTAAACAATAAAACTATACAACAAACTAAATGATTCTAAATTAGTAAAAATTATAACAATTATCAAAAATTAAGAACTATTTAATTATTTAATCTACAAGTTATTAAATAATTTATCAGATAAATATAACTTTGTATTTCAAGTGATCAAATTTATAAAAGATATGAAAATAATTTTTCAAAATTAAAAATAATAAAATACTTTTATATAGAGTAAAAAAATAGTTTGATTAGGAAACATTTTATATCAGAAGAATACAAAAAAGTTATATTATTATTTAGAAACAATAGACTGATATACTGTATCTAAATCAGATGATTCATCAAGAAATCAAAAAAATAAGAGATTGACAAATACTTTAATTCTTACAAAATACAAGTAAAAGATCTATTTTAGAATAGTTTTAGACAATAGCTAAATCTTTCAAAAGAATAATTAAAGTAACTTATAAGATCTTGAAAAGAAACTATATAAAATAAGAACTAGAATACTTTAAAATAAAATTTAATTGAGATAAAAAACAAAAATTGTAAATAGTAATAAAAAGCAAAAAAAATTAAATAACTTGAAAAAAGCCAATATAAAAAAAAAATATAAAGTAATAGTAGAACATTTTACTTATTGTAGTATAAATAATAACTAAGAAACTAGTTTGAAATATACCTTAAATATTCAAAATATATAATACAAAATAGCAATTGTATTATAGAGAGAAATATATAAGAAATATATATAGTACTATACCTTAATATAGAGAAATCCATTTGAAGAACATAAGAATTAAAAATTATTAATTTCAATTAGACTTGAAAAAAAGAATCAAGAAAGTAATTTACAATTATCAAAGCTCTTTTATAATTCAAATAATAAAATAAATCATATAGATATTAAAACTTGAAAAAAAACTATTATTAAGAAAAATATTAAAGAAAGAATATATCATGATTATCTAATAGAAATATTTTATATAATTTTGATAGATTTTTATTAATTATGGAAATTGATTTTTCTAGACATAAATAGTATAACTAATAAAGAAGAAAAATATAGATCTAAGCTTATTAAAGTCAAGATATACTTTAATAATTCTTATAATAAAAAAATGAATGCTTTTGTTTTTTTTTTTAAAAAATAGTTGACAAAGTTATGCCATATAGTTTTTATTTAATCATTTATATCTTCTTTATATACAAATTTTAATTATAAGAAAATATTATTATTTTCTTATTATTTGTGATCTCAACTATAGCTTATTTTATCTTGTAAATAATTATTTCTCTAATAATATCTTTCCATTATATCTTGTTGGATCCCTTTGTTTCTTCTATCTGAGCCATGGGTCTAAAAAATCATTTTCACTTGTTATATATTAGTTCATTTTGTTTATTGCCATTAGTCCTGACTGCACATTCTTTTGTAAAGAAGAATATATATTTTTTAATCAGTTTTGTCTTGTTTGATCCACACATGAAAGAGTGAAGATTTTTTTTTTTTGTCTCTTGCAAATGATGCAGGTTGGATTTTTGTATAAGTATAATTTTCATGTGTATATGTTTATCAGTATAGGATGTTTGTTTAACCATGTTTTCTATCAGAAGGATCTCTCTCTATAGTTTTTCTGATCAGTTTGAAGTGATATAATCTTGAATAGCATTAGTATTTGCATGGTTATATTCCAGTTCACCTCTTTGGACTTGGAACCTATAAGCTATTCCTATATCCATCTCAGGGTTCTCCATTTACTTGTCCATTTGATTTTGAGGAAGGTTTTTTCTAATGTTTTGAAAGGAAGGTCCACAAAGAATTGATCCATCAGAATATTGTTATATCACTTGTTAAACTAATTTCTTGTATTCTAATAATATTTCTGGATTTGTCTGCTAGTGTAATTACCACTAGTTTGTTCACCAGTTTGTTTCCTGGATTTCCTGAGTAACTTTTAATTTTTGTTTATTTTATTTCAATTCTCTGTATATCTATAATCTCTAGGATTGTGTTTATTAGGCTTCTGTTTGGGCTCTCCATTATTTTGTTCCTAATTTTATCTATTTTAACTATTTTCTTTATCCCATTGATCACACCTTGACTATCTGTGATAATATTTATTTTCTTTCCCACACCTACTGTGCTAATTGCCATATTAGCTCTAGTAGAGATGAGATGTTCTGAATTTTCATCTGAAAGTAATGATTTTAATTTTTAACTTTGTCTAGATTATCTATCTGATCCCTATTCTGCTGTTGATGTGTCATCTAGTGAAGAAGTCATCTATAAATATCTGTAAGTTGTCCTGAAAAGCAATCTCTTGTGCAATCTGCTATAGTCTCAATATTGTTCTTGTAGAGACTTTTAATCTTTTCTAAATTAAAGTCTTTGTTATCAACAATGCATTCAGATATATAGTTGCTAAGTTGTATCTGATGGTTATCTATTATAGATCTCTCTAAGTACCCACTTTATACCTTAGAAATAATTGAAGTTTTGTTGATTGAGAGTTGCCTCATATCTGTTTTCTGTGATTTTGAAATACAGTCCTTGATACTTTTTAGTACTCTAATGTTTACTAATTTTGCAAGCAGTTGTGTCATTATATATTGTTACTAGTTCTTGTACTGTTTTCTAAGTTCTAAATCATTGAAGGGGCAGCCTCTGCACCTGAAAACTGATAATGACTGGTTATTTATGATCATGTGATTCACAAGAATGGACTGGCTGTTAAAGACCTTCTTTTTCTTTGTTATTATTGTTTCTATACTTTTCTTGATTGCCAACCATCTAATTGTTAACTGTTGTTAATGAGAATATACTGGTGTATTGAAATGGAAATAATTTATGGCTAGGCTATTATTCCTGTATTTCCTAGCAAATGTTGGTTTTCCTGTATCTTTTTCTTATAGGTTTTCCATTTCAGTTAACAATTCTTTCAATTCTCTATACTATGAGAGGATGCTACCTTGCTTGTCCAACCTGGCTCATACCTGTTGCCAGAAGAGGAACCTTGTCTTGCTATTATTAAGGAGCTGGTCAAAGAATAGAATTCTTTTTCACTTGAGAGAGTTTCTATGTTTATTGTATCAGTTCTCTGAGATCATCTCTTTGATGACCCTCATTTTATTTTTGACTGTTTTTTCAAACCATGTGTATTCAGCTAAGGCTAATGTAATTTCTTGAAGTTTCAGCATATTAGTATCTTGTTTATTAGATTTTTTCTTCTTTTAGTCCAGAAGTGTAATCTGTCTGTTAAAATTAATGTATTAAATCAGTATTAATTTTATATGTGCTGAAGTCTGATCTGTGTTGTTATTTCTCCCAGATTATGACTGTTTAGATTGTGAAGTAGATTTTTTTCATACATAAGAATCTGTTTATTCCATAAGTTGAAGAACCTATATTCAAAGTTAATATAAATAATACAATTTGGAGCTATTGAGGCCAGTCCCACTTTATATTTAAAGACCTTGCTTATTTTGCTACTCAGTCTATTATACTTCTCTTCTGATAAAACTATATATATTATTTAAGAAATATTCAATTATGGGAAAAAAGGTATGATTGATAATATATCTCATTATTTATCTAGGATCTTCTTTTATGCCAGGATTCTGATAGTTGATTTTATTTTTTCTTTGATAATATTTTTCTAGTAGACTTTTTTCCCATTCTTTAAGATCTATACTTCAAGAATTCTTGTTACTTAATTGTTCTGAAGTAATGTTATCCACACTTCATTTAATGTAATCACCTTCTCCCAGTATTCTTTGCTAACATTGATATAAACCAATGAGAATTTCTTGCTATTGACTTATATATCATTTATTTTTAGAAATTCTGCTACCTTGTTTATGATAGCTTGTATACTATATTGGCTACTTGTGAATCAAATAATGTTATTTATATATACAATTGCTGTGATATTTTCCTTTTTTGCCACTTCCTCTTAGTTTGATGATATAAGGTCTAGTATTACCTTTGTTTTCATCATGTAGCCTATATATTTATTCTCTATTTCTTGCAACAGAGGGTTGTAAAAGATTTTCTATAGTAGTGAGGAAATAGTATTACCTTGGTTGATTCTATCGAATATAGGGTATTCTTTCCTGAGTCCATATGTTGTAATTATCCTTTTGTTCCTATTAGTCAGTATGTTATTCAAGATTTTAATTATTTTTTCTGATATATAAACTTTTCTGAAAGCTCAAATAATTATATTTCTGTTGATGAAGTCAAATGCTTTGTTAATATCTTGGTAAAGATTCAAGTTTCTTTTCTGAACTCTTTAACTTTTTCCATGATATTGTTTAGGATATAAATCAGTTCTTGTATACTTTCTCCTAGAAGTTCTATACAGTTGTTGGTATACAGTATATTGTGTCTATTGCATATTTCTGCTATCCTTCCTATTAAAATGCTTATAAACACTTTTTTAATTGCCTCTAGGAGAATAATGGGCCATGTTATGTTGATATTATCTAGTCAGTCTTTGAATTTGAGAATAAGATATACATTCCTTTTTCTTTAATCTTTTGGAATGTCATCTATACTTAAGATCTTGTTGAATAGTACACTTAGCAGTTTCAGTTTCTTTTTTCTCAGGTTTTTAAATAGCACATAGGATATTTTTGATAGACCTGGAGCACTAAACTTTTTTGTCTTTTTAATTGCATTGCTTATTTCCAGCATGTAGATTTTTTCCAGTATTCTATTAAACCAATATTTCTTAATATCTTTCTTGGATTCATATTATTATTACCTGTGTAGGTATTCTTCAATATTTAATATTTGTCTTAGCCCTATCCATTCTTGAAAGTAATTCTTATTTTTAATCACTTCTGAATCTATTATTATTTTTATCTCATCCTTTAGTTTCTTTTAATCAGTCTCTGTATATTGATTATTCTTAGTTGCTAATTGAGGATATTATTGATCATCTTCCTTAGTTGTTTTTCTAAATGTTTATATCTTCTTTTCATTTGTTTCTGAATTATTCTTCCCTTTGCTTGTTCATCTTTAATCTTTGTAATCATATTTTCTGCTTTCCAGATCTCCTTAGTTTTTAGCAACTATTCATGAAAAGCTTTTTTGTTTTGTGTTATATTTTCCTAAAATAAGGGTAGTATTGTTAGGAGTGGAATTGGTATATTAATCTCATTTATTTTCTCCTTAATGAGTACTTTTTTTGTTTTTAATCTTGTATTTGGCTCCACCAGCCATGTTTAGCAGTATCTAAATATTCTATCCAGTTTGAGTTGCTTCTACATAAATTTTTTGTATTTAGACTTGCAGATAGTTCCAGTATTCTTTCTTCATCTTCTCTTTCTAAATTTTGCTCTTGCTGCTACTGTTATTGCTTCTTTAAAGTACTACTATATTTCTTCTATTGTCTTTAGGTTTTTTCTTGAGATTCTCTTCATATTCTCATCTATTTTTCTTGAAAATTTGATTCACTATTTAAGAGTAAAGTTGGCATAATCAATTTTGTGTTTTCTGTTATTATCTCTATTTACCAACTTAGACTATGATGTATATGATATGTTGAGTTATAGCACTACTATTCTATAGTCACTTTTGATTATTGTTTTTACTGCTGCATGATTTGTATTAATAATATATAGGAGCAGAGAGCTTGATATCCATATATAATTTAGCCTGCTTCTATACTTTGACTTCAGTCTATTGTATATAAAGCTTCTTATTAATAGGTAAATGTTTCTATATGTGTTTATAAAGTTAAAGGTTATCAATATATTTATTATATGTTGTGGTTTGGTTTCTCATGTCTTTCCTACTATATAGTCCAGGTTTTCATCTACTACTTCATTAAGATTTCCCATTACTATTGTAAACATATTTTTTTTTTTCATCTCATTAATTTTTCCATGCATCATTGTTAAAGTTTGACTCTGTTTTTTTTTCAGTTTCATTTACTAAATTGTATAAAATCATTATTCTAAATTGAATTCTCTCTCTGAAAATCATATCTAGGAGCTGACCTCAGTTGTTACATTTCTTTATATTGAAGACATTTGTAGACCACTTCTTTTTTATGACTATAGCTACTTCTGCTTCATATCTTTGTTGTATTGATTTTGTCATTCAAATTCGATATCTATTCTTTGTATCTTTCTATTTCTAATTTTCTATTAATCTCATTTTTATTATTTTCAAGATATTTATTTAAGTTTCTTGGCAGTACTTTAATAATGCTACTCTATCTGCTTCATTATTGATTTTTCTAATGTTTATTGTTTCCATTATTCAATAGTTTTGTTCTTTATTTGACTTACTTTCTTTGGTTTCTTACTTGTTGCAAATATTCTTTTCTATGTAATTGTTAATTATAGTTGTTTTGAAAAAACTGGGAAATTAGTTCTATTGTGCTTGATATATTGATAAATGATTCTAGGTAGTTTATTATTTTTCTCATAATGGAGTTTATCGCAAACACCATTTGACTGATTCTTTTGTTTAGCATTTCTTGTTGTTTTCTAATGTCTATCCCCTTTGATGATGAAGTCTTGAAGCTTAATATCATAGGGGTGAACTGTTGCTTAGAGAAGAATCAGTAATGGCTAGTTCTTTAACTTTAATGAAAGGATTGCTACTATTGTTGTTATCTTTCTACTAGTATATAAACCTAGTACTTAATTGTATTTATATCTGCTTGGAGCTATCTTAGAGTTCCCAGGGTCATCTCTATTTATATGGATTGATAAAAGGATCTTCTTGCAATGCTGGCATAGTTTTATCTTGTATTGATTATATTTGTCATGTTAAAACAATTGCCTTGTCTGGTTAAAGTGAATACTTTTTGCTATAGGGGTGAGAAGCATGGCTGACCTAGCTTATTGGTTCTGTCTTTCTGTATTAACTCCTTTTTTTCTATAGTACAAGTGCCAAAGTCATGTTCTTGGGCATTACATCCAAAACAGAGTTTCATTGTTTTTGTTATCCAAACTAATTTTGTATCTTTCAGTTAAGGTGTAGTATTTTTTGCTTTGTCTAAAGCTTGAATATACTTGTTATACAAAATAGCAAATCATTTGTTCTGGTTAAGGTGATTAAGGAGGAAATAACAAGCTTGTACATATGTCTGGTCAATAACTATTTGTAATTCTCTTGCCATAGTCCCTTGTAGTAGGTTGGCAAGTGTTGTACTATATTGGTTTCTCTTCTTCTTTATTATACAGGTTTTAACTATTGATTATACATGCATATAGAAGTTGTCCTTGTAGAAAGGCCATATTTGACTATATTTTTTAAATGCTTTCTTTGATGTAAACTTTATTGTTCATACCTACTAGTTATAGTTTGATATATTCAATAACTATTTTGTCTACAAACAAGCTAGTGATCTTCTTTTTTGTGTAGTAATTGGAAATGTCTCAAATCTTAATAAATCAGGTCTTGCTTTCAAGGGTATCAATTTGTAGTACTAGTTTAAATTTGGCTTTCTTATTGCTGATAATCTCTATTTTGTATGCAGCTAAGATCTCATAATAGTTGCTGAAAATAGCTGCAATTGTTGATGTACTAGTGAAAAACTCTGTACATATATGTTTCAGGATTGTCAAGTATTTCAGGTTACTATGGATATAATTAATATTGTCTTCAATTAAGGCATTAGGCACTTCTCCCAGATCTATGAACATCTTGCCTAGATAAAATATATCATGTTCTTCTTGAGGATTTTCTTGTCTTATTGTCTCTGATGTTTGCTTTGGATTGTTATTATAGCTAAAGTTGTTATTGATAATGTATTGCTATTATTATGGCTCTTTTTTTCTTCTCTTAACATTGTTGCTATTAAGGTGACTGTCATGGGGAGGTTGGTTTGGTTTTGTTGATTATCTTTTCCATTGATTTCAGTATTCCTGAAATTTCTATCTTCTAACTATTTCTATTTCTAAGTTCTGTACTTACAAGCCCCATGTTCTTTTAATATTAAATATCAACTTGGTTTTCTTTTATATCTTCTATAGTTTTTTCTCTTCTGATTACTGTACAATTTTTTTTTGTGTTAGTTAGAAGGTTATACTTACTTGCCAGTTTGGTTTTCAAGAGTGGTTTGGAGATCTTGCCATTGTTTGTAATGATTTTTTCACCTGTATAGTTGATCAATGGATCTCTTGTCCTGGATGACCTTCTTAATATATTTATTAAGAAAGCTCTTTGTGAGCATTATGTTTTTTCTTCAATGTTTTGAGTTATTACTATAAAATAAAATTTTTAAAAATTTTGATGTGAATAGGAAAGAGTTTTTTTTTTTCATGTGTTAAAAGTGAATGCTCTTGTTAAAGAAGCCTTAAAACTTCTATTAATTGAATAAAAAGATCTTAATTTATATAAGATTATTACAAAAATCAAGTAATAAAATAAGAATTAGATAATTCATTTAGACAATTTTTTAAAAATATTAATAATAAAATAATAGTCTACCAATAAATATACCAAAATAGAATGAAAAAAAATAAAGTCACTAAATTTTAAAAGTATTAAGTTTATATATAAAATCTAGTATAAAAAAGAATTAAAAATAATTAAATGTAGAATATATCTTTTAAAAAATCCCAATAAAGAAGTTTTTTATTAAACTAATTAATGATAAACTATTAATATTAAATAAATTGATTATAAAAAAACTTGATTTATATAAGCAAATAAAATGTATTGTATATAGTTAAAGATAAATCTCTAAAAGAGAAGGCAGAAACAAAATTCAAATATCTTTTATTAGAAAATATTAAAATTTTTAAATTAATAATTATAAAAAAACTAAATGGATAATTTTCTATTATTAAAACTTTTGATTTATAATATTCTTAAATTTTTTTTCTCAAAAAAAAACATAAGTGACCTACAAAATTTTATATACTAAATATTTTAGGAATTTATTATTATATATAGTCAATAAGAAGGAATCATATAATATTTATTGAATACTTAATTTATAATAATTAACTATAAGCAATATAGAATAAAAGAATAGATAAAATTATTAAAAACTTCAAAAAGCTCTTATAGAAAAGAAAAAAGAAGGCTAAAAAGAAATGTATTAAGTTAATTATTAATAATTGAAAAGAAATAAGGAAGCTTAACAAATAGAACTCTAGACTAATAGAACAATTTCTAAAACCAGTCAAATACTTTAGGTTTTTATATTAGTCTTATAAAAAATAATTTTATTCTAGAAATAATAAACTTAAAATATTATGAAAAATATATAATAAAAAGAAAAAGAAAAAAATACTAAAAATACAAAAAAAGTTTACAACCAAGTTCAAAAGTTCAAAAAAGAATTTAAAACAATAGAATAGAAACAGATATAAAAAATTAAAAGAGTGAATAAGACAAAAAAATCTTCATATTCTTAGATCAGAAAATTATATTCTTAAAGAAAAGGAATTATTTTAGAAAAAAAAAATCTAGAAGATAAAGATTTTCAAGAAATTTTAACAAAAAGAGTAGAATATACTGTAAACTAAAGTAATTAGATTTGAGCTTTATTACAATATTTTGGAGTAATCTATAATAATAATTTATAGATAATAAAGTTAACAGTTAAAAGTGTTTTTACTTGAACTACTAATTGAGTAATAAATTACTTCAAAAATTGTATTTAAAGTTATAATAAATTTTAAAATTGAAATAAGTATGATTTAGTTTAAATAATATATTTTTTAATATAAAGTTTACAAATATTTAATAAAGTACATATGCCTAGTCTAACAGAAAGTATTAAAAAAATTAATATTATATTAAAAATCTAATTTTGTCAAATATATTAATTTTTAATAAAAAGTTTATATTTAATACTATTTTTTTTTATAACCCATGGTCAGGTCAGTACTGTGTGTTTATTAATTATTAAGAAAACTGATAGAGATTCATAGGGCAATTGCATTATGGTTAAACTAAAAAACTTATACTGATATACTTGTTAATAGCTTTCAATTTTCAGAAGAACTTCAGCCTCTAAGTGCAACCTTGGAAACAATATTTTGCTCTGGATCAAGTTTTGGGTAAAGATTTTCCTAACTTACCTATCATTACCAGCAGGTTGTTACTACTTATTATCCTCCAAAAAAATGAATTCGAGAAACTACAAAAAGGAAAAGAAAAAAGAAAACAAAAGGAATATATCTAAAAATGTGCAAATGTATTATATGGAAAATAAAAGAAAAAAAAAATTAAAAATGTTCTATGTCCTCCAAAGGATCTTTACTAAAAATCTTTTCTCATTAGGAGTCAACACTTCTGAAATATCCTTCTTCTTCCTAACTATCTAAAAAACTTATCCATTCATACTCTGGATTATTTTCTTGTGACCATCTAAGGTGCTTATCACCTACTCAGATCCAATTTCTTGCTCAATGCTTCCTTTATTTGAGTCTTGATTTTGTATTCACTCATATAGAAAAAGACAATCAATGGTGAACCCTAGGTTCTTATATAGCTTTTTAGTCTTGTTAAGTAACTCCTAATATTTTTCAGCAGCTACACCTAGTTAAAGAAATTTTACTGGTATTCATCTTAATTGCAATATCATTACACAATGTCTGGAAAATACATTCTCAATCCTAGAGAAGGGCAGTGTTTTATATTTTTCTGCTTTTCAGTCTTACAGCCTGACCAGAATAAGGAAATATCCTCCTTCATATACTTTGCCTAACCAGGATAATAAGAAGTTGAAGGCCTCGGTTTAAACAAATAAATACCTTTTCACCACCTAGAAAATTTAGTGCCCATCTTAATAGCCTTATGATTTCTTCACTTCAATTAAACTTCATTTAAAGGAGTGGAGGAGTTAGTATCCTTGATTTCTCTTTCAATTATCAATGGTATCATTAGAACATGTGAGATGACTAATAGGAGCTTGTTTACATTCAATTACTAATGTGTTTCATATCAACCAATCAGATACCAGATGATGTTGTGCTATCAAAAATTGAGGATCAAACTGAAGTAGGCAAAATCTTCCAAGAAAACTGTGAAAAACAATAAGCACTTTAAGAAAGTATAAGACAGTATATGAGAAGATGGAAAATAAGTCTTATCTACCCACATAACCTCTATATTTTATTACTTTCAGCTCTATAAGGTGATATTCCACTTGTCAGTTCTTTTTCTTTCTAGAATCTTCTTGCCTTTAGTAGAGAAAGTATGTATTTGAAACTTTCAAATCACTAGAGACTCAAGTTTTTATTCAAAAAAGTTTATAAACAGGTAAGAGAGGGTAAGAGAGATAAATGAAAACAAGCTTCAAGTTGTTTTAATAAAGTATAAAGACTTTATTAGCAAGGAAGTATAAAGCTTCTTGTGAACATCTTTTTTGTGTATAGTCAGAGGATCAGTGAAAAAAGTTTTTGTTTATATTTAATACTATTATAGTTTAAAAAATATTTAAAGAAGTATTTTATAAATTTTTTTTTTTTTTTTTTAAGTGCTGGCGAAGTCATACCATTTAACCTTTATTTATTCCATTAACACAAATTTAATTGTGATTAAAAATACATTCATAAAGGTGAAAAGACTATTGGCTCAGTATAACAGCTAAGCTGTCAACCCTGTGACTTACTGCAGTCAATATTTATAGATGTTAGCATGTCATGACTCCACCAATACTGATTTTAAGTGTGAATAGAATGTATAGAGAGAAACTATTATTTAGGCTATTAGTCATACTTGAGTTGGTTAGTTGAATGTACAAGAGTTTAAAAGTTTGTAAAAGATGTTTCTCCATGATTAAGAGTGGGGTGTATGTGTTATAACCTCTCACTGATTTATTGCATTTCATTTTCCTTGTGATTTTGTTCTTTCTTTCCCAGGTGGAGACTATGTCATAGTATAGCCTCCAGACCTTCCTTTTTTCCTACCAAAATCTATTTGTTGCTTTTCTTATAGCGTTTTTTGCTTCGGTTAGATTTTGAATAATCTCTGTGGCCTTTTCTACTATCCGGTATGTAATTATCCCCCTTATTATATCTTCCCAGTCTGTTAGATTCCGAGTTTCTGTTCCTATTTTTTGTCCTTTTCTTAGCTGTATATGTTTCCACTTTGTATTGGTTCTGATTGTTGAGTCCCATTTGCACAAGATGCACATTCCTCGGTTAGGAATGTTATGTATTTTTCTCTTAGTCTTTCTGAGTTTGTCCCACATATAAAGGGGTGCAGATTGGTTTCTACATGTTTTTTACAAATCACGCACATGGGGCTGGTATACACATGTGGTATTCTGGTGTTAAGTTTGGATATGGTTGGGTGTTCATTCATCCAAGTTTTAGTTCTAAAGGTTCTATCCCTATGGTCTTCACTATCTATTTGTAGTGATGTGATTTTTGTGAGTGATAGTATTTCCAGTGTAAGCTCCCAGTCTATTTCCTTGGATTTTTCTTTGTTGAGCCAATTGTTTGTTCTTTGTAGTACTCACCATTTGCTTGCCCACTTAGTTTTGATTATTATTTTTCCAAGTGTTTTAAAAGGGAGGTCCATAAAGAACTGGTCCCATCTAGTTGAAACGTTACTCTTGATTAACTGTTTTTCCTGTATTGTTATTATATCCTTATATGGATCTGCATATGTAGTGGCAGCGAGTCTGTCTGCTTTTTCATTTCTGGTTATGCCTGAGTAACCTATAGGCTTAATTTGTAATTTTTATTAATCGTAACTTTGTTTAGTTATTACAAATGAGTAGTTATACATATATGTTATAGTAAATCTATTTACATGAATAGCTGTATATATACAGTATTTAACTAATATTATGTATTATCACTACCAGCCCAGCCACAAACTGGAAGCCTGCACGATTCCGTCTTAATTATTCCTAGAACAATTTTTTTATTAAGAGTATTTTAGTTATCAGGTTGTCGAATTCAGTATCCTGGATCCCAATTTTCGATCTTTTGAAGTGATCCGCGGATTTCTCCTTCCACCAAGGTCTCCCAATAGTCAAGACTGTGAAAATCGGCACAGCCACATGCATGAGGATAAGTCCTGAGAGGCATGCTACTGGTTTGGGGATCTACTCTTCTTATTATCATTTTTATTGATAATGTGGTTGTATCAATGGTAATCCTATTCGATTTCGGATCACAACCTAATCACAATCTATATATAGACTAGATGCTATATTAGAAATATTGGTTAGTTTACAGTTATGTCAATGGATAGATTCTTTTCCTTATCGAGCCTGATCTTGTGTTTGTTGGTGGAATCAAATTCAAATCTTGTGATCATTGACCTTTTATAGAATGCTAACCACTGCATTATTGGCCCATTGGTCCGTGTTTTATTGTTATACTTGGATCACTGGATTATAAATAAGTATTTTATAAATATAAATTAGTATTATTATTTGTTACTATAATTAAAATAATAAAAAATAAATATTTTAAAACAATAAAAATAATATATAATTATTTCTAAAAGTTTAAGTTTACTTATTATATTTATATTATAAATTTTAATTTTATTTATTTTTAAATTCTTAATTACAGTATATAATAATAATTATAATATATAGTTGCTTCTAAAGTTTGAGTTTACTTACTATATTTTTATTATAAATTTCAACTTTGATAATTTTTAAATCCTTAATTATACAACCAAAAATTATAAAATTCATATATTTTATATTTTAATACTAATTTTATTTATTATATTTTTTTAAAAATTTTTTATATATAATTTTTAAAGTTTTATTATTGTTCAAAAATTTCTTTCTTTATCAAATTTTT
>CAJVPT010001713.1:0-20202 GCA_910592055.1 Acaulospora colombiana | reverse complement strand
AATGTATAGTTTACAAAGGTTTAATAAAGCACACCTAACTAACCTGACAGAGGGTTAATATAAAAAAAAAAAAAAAAGAAGGCTATAAGGAGAGATCTTCTAGCAAATCTTGATAATTATATAGTATATTGCTTTTTTTATTGCTTTTTTCAGAGACATCTTGAAATTTAGAATTGTTAATATCTGAGTTCTTCTAATACTCTTTTTTGTATTAAAATATAATATTGCATATATTTTCTTTATATCTTCTTCTATAATATACCTATTTTCTTGAACATAACCTTTTAAGTAACCTAAGCATTTTATAAATTTGATTCCTGGCTGTTTTTATTGTTCTAACAACTATAGTATTTAATCTTTACTCTATTTTCTATTCTTTCTCATAGCAATTTTTCTCAAATTAATTTTTTTTTTTTAACTAGTCCAACTGACAGGACGAATCTTTATTGAAGAATCAGTAGTACATTTTTTAGATTATATGAGTGATTCATATAATCTTTCTTTTAACTACCTATCCTAACTTAGCACGCCAAATTTTACCATATAATAGTACCATTTTTGTCAGTTTCCCTGCTTAGCCCAGGCTATAGCATTCTAAACGGCCACTATGAACTTCTTTGATTATTAATTTTCAAGGGGCTGTGTACTGCATTCCTTAGTAGGGTTTGTAACCACTTGATGATCATGGGTGCCATGGACAATTCCTACCGTGTTTTGGGTCCTTCACATACTAGTCAAACTTTAGATAGTGCAAACCTTCAGTTATGTTTTTGATATCCAAGCGATTCAATGGTGTTACATAATTGGGTGGCGTATAACCTTCTATTGCCTCATTTTTAACCACTCTTGCAAACTGGCCTAACAAGGGTTTCTCTTGATTACTTCATAATGGATTGCTCCTTCCATTGGATTGATTTCCTTGGTGATAGTTTTTGAATTTCTTCTCCCAGGGTTTACTCCTACTGGTTCCCAACATGACACTAACGCTAACCACCAGCCTTTGCAATAGCTGTTCTCTTTGGTAGCTGTTGATTTCGTGATCATAGAGATCTCCCATTAATTATTGTTATAGCCTGTTACATTTTTGACAGGTACAAGTGACCGAAGTCTCCCTTATCTCTTATAGGGTGTAGTTTTGATAAGAGATAGATATTCTTCTCATATCCGTTGAAAGGCTTGAATTGATCGGCATTTCTCCAAGCTTGTCTCGGATCCTTACATATTCCAGGTGGCAGGTATATCGAGGATTTTTCTTCGCGCTTAAAACCGACCAAGGCTTGGGTGACCTGAGTTTTTATACCATGGTCGGATGGTAGAAATCTATAGGTTATCTGTGAGTACAAGAGTGCATGTAGTAATGAACATGCATCTTGTACAATGTAACTTATATTGTGAAAACTGTTTCTAGGTGGGATTGAACCAGTAATTTGCAGATGGTGACCTGGGAGTGCATCCACTACACTATTGACCCACAGATCTCATTTTTTTCAAATTAATTGATAGTTATTATTTTTCTTAACTACATATATTTTTTGTTTTTTATTTTAATTAGGGCTTACTATAGGATATATTGATTTCCACTTAGTCCAATCTATTTTCCAGTATTCTATGAACTAATTCAAGAGATCTTTGGAAAACATTTTGTTTATAATTAGAAACTATTTTGAAATAGAACCTTTATCTGTTTTTTGGATAAGTTGAAGTATATACCAATTTTTAATTTCATTTATTTCATAATCAATAAATTGATTTATGTACATCAATATATTGTTTCTTAATAATAATATAGCTTTATTATAATTATCAGATGCAATATATTCTTTAATCAAGCTATTATTTTTTCATTTAAAAATATCATGCTACTTCCAGCCTTGAAAAGTTATTCCTATATCTTTAGTCAACTTTATTACTTAAAACAAAAAGTAGATTTTACTTGAGAAATAATTTAATAAGTCACAAATCAATAAGTTGAATAATTCCCAATATTTTAAGAAATCAAAAAAGTTTATTTCAGTTTTTTTATATCTTAGAGTTTACTTGTTAAGTAGTAGCTAGTTTACTGTTAGATTACTATTGCATTAAAGTTTTCTATAACTATAATTTTAAAGTATTTTCTTTATTTGTATAAAATTTTGTTCTAAGGTATTTATTATAAATATTTACTTTTAGTTTATTTAAAAGACAAATAAACTTGATAAATATAGAGTTGGTTTCTTTTTTATAAGAAGTTGGTTTCTATTATATGATTTTTTATTTTTTTTATATATTTAAGCTCTCTTTAATATTTTTATTGATAAAAAGTTCTATTTTAAATTTTTTAGACTTCTCATTATTATAGCTGTAAAAAAATTGGTATATTGTTTATGAATTAAAAGTGAAGTCAGCTGTTTTTTAGTCAATTTAGTTTTATTAATATTTAGAATATCTATATTGAGCTCTTCAACAATTCAAATAATTTTTGTTAATTTGTATAGATATTAATATCCCTAATGTTATATGTACTGACAGATATAGTATCATTTAGAGAGAATTGTTCATAATATAGTTATTGTATAATGTACAGTATATTCTTTTTGAAACTTTTGAATAATATTATTTTTAATTTTGTTAATAAAGTTATTTAAATAGATCTTAATAACTTTTATTTATAGAATATAGATTTCTGATCTGTTTTAACAGTTTCATCTATTATAATAGTTAATTAGTTTTCTATTACTACTAGTAATAATATTGTTCTTCTTTTATTATATAGTGATCTTTCTTTTATATTTAAACCAGTTTTTGATTCCTTATCAGATATATTATAGTTTTTATTTTTTATGTTACTTCTAATATCTATTTGATTAATTTGTCTATAGTGAGATCCACTATATGATACTTTTAAGTTTTAACTTTTCTTACTATCATTGATGAATTATATTTGAACTATTTTATTGTGTTATATATTCTCTTCTTTAAAATGTTCTTTGACACTTCAACAGAGTTTATAACTATAAATAAATATATATTATTTGAAAACCTTGTACAGATCTTTAGTTATTATAAAGTATATAACTATATATTCTCTTCTTTTAAATATAAATAAATTTCTTGATATATAGTATACCATAATCTTTATATATCTTGTTACTTTTATTATAAAACTAATAAAAATATTGTGTATACTATATAATTATAGAAACTGAATATTATAATTCTTAATAATAGTATCTATTTTATAATTATTAAATTTATATTATGTAAAGATAGTTTTAAAGGTTTCCATTTTAATATAGATAAACTATCTATTTTTAAGTTTTTTGGAATGATATAGTATAAGTTGTACCTTGATTCTTTTTAAGAATAAGAGTAATTATAAGTATAGATACTCGGGATTTTTCCTATTTTTGAAAAGTAGCTTTAATTTTTTAATAAGTATGACTATAATCTAAGTCAATTAGCTTAACAACCATTGTTTTATTTCCTTTTTCTTCTTTTTTAAAAAATTTCTTATCTAAAGAAAAGTATATATTTCTTTATTTATCTACTTGTATAGAAATTAGTATAAAGTTTTCTCTTTTTTATTATTAATTTTTTCTATATATGGTAAAGTATTTTCTATTTCATCAAAGTTAATGATAATCCAGGTGTTATTACAGTTATGTATATTTCATATCTCTATTCATAAATGTAATTTACTATTCTTTTTTTTTTATTTCTCTTGATGTATTAGATATAAGTATTTCAACTTTATATTTATTTTTTTTTATGATATAAAATAGATTTATATTAATTGATTTAACTCTATTTTATATATTATATACTAGTTAAAATTATATTATTCAACTAACAAATTATTACTAAATTTGGAAAATTTTAATAATAAAAATATTGACGAATTTTTTATAATTACTATCACTTAATATTAAAAATATTGATATATTGTAGCAAAAAAATTCAATACAAAATCTAACAATATTATAGAAAAAAAAATTTGTATACTGTAGCAAAAAAATTTTTTGCATATTGCAATAAAAAATTTAACAAAAAATTAATATAGTAGTAAAATATTTAGCAAAAAAATTAATTTTGTGACAAAAAATTTAACAAAAAATTATTGTGGAAAAAAATCCGGCAAAAAATTGATACTATAGCAAAAAATTCAAATTTCACAAAATTTATTAAAAAATTACAAAATCAATTGACTAAATTATTTGTTATTTTTCTTTTTTTCTTCTATTTACTTTTCTTTTTTCTTTAAAGATTTTAGCTTGACTCTTTTAAAACTAGTTCCAATTGGTTTTACCTTAATGAATGTTTTTTATAATTTTTTTTTTCTTTTAAACTAACTGTTTTTCAAATTTTATCTATTTATGCACTTTCTTCAGTTTGTTTCTTACTCTCTGAATATATTAATGATTCATTATATTTGATAAGTTTTTATCTTTTGGATTTAACTATTGATTTTTTATTTTTTCCTGTCTCTTTTTCTTGTTTACATTTTGAAATCTCTTCTAAACTATATGTCAAATTCAATAAGCCTTATAGTAGTATCACATTATATAAATGAGTAATTATTTTTGAAGATGGATAGGGATTTTTCAGACCATATAATTGTGATCCTAAAATTTGCATTATATATATATTATTAAAAAATGAGGGCAGAAAAATTATATTTAGTATTTTAATCACCTTCAAGAATAATTGTCCTTATATACTGAAGATATCAGTTTTATAATAAATATGTTGATACATTAATACAATACAAGTAATTTGTAGTATGATCATGTGTATAGTTGTTTTTGAAAGCAAAAGCTTTTTTTACTATATGAGTAATTATTTTGAAGGCGAACAGGGATTTTTTGAACCCTACAATTGTAATCCTAAAATTTGTATTATATACTGTATATATTCAAAAATGGGAGCTGAAAAATAATATTTTAATCCCTATTTTTGATAATACATATATAATACAAATTTTAGGATCACAATTATAAGGTCCAAAGAATTTTGGTCTGTCTTCGAAAATAATTATCCATGGCAGAATAGCCAGACTTGAGAGTAGAACAGCTCCTAATAGATAAATAAGATATAGTAGAAGAGGGGCAAATCGCTCCTAAAAAGGTGCACCAGTTGTCCAAGATAATAAGAGGGAAAACAAGCCCGGTTTATTCCTAACAGAAATTTCAAAGGAGGACAAATATCAACAAAAAGAGCACAACTGTATACAATTAGATAATTTGAATCTAGAAAAATTCTTACAAAGTGAAAAACCAACTTTCTGAACAAAAAAGAGAAAGAAAAAGAGAAGTAAAGTAACAATAGGGATGAGGAAAATGATATTGAAAAAAGGGTAATAAGAATAGGTACACACAATATAAGGGGTATCACTGATATAACTAATCAACATAGTCTTATAGAAGATATAAGCAAGCAAGGCATAGTGATAATAGGATTGTGTGAGACCAAGCTAATGTACAATAATGCAAAATAAGCCTTTGGTAATCAGAAAAAATACAAACACTTCTATAGTATCAACAAAGATACTCCATATGGTGCAGGAGTAAGTTTACTAATAAGAAAAAATCTTGAGAAACAAGTAGTATCAATAGAGGAGGCAGATGGTTATATGATCACCATCAACATGTTGATAAAGAAGAACAAAATTTGCATTATACAGATTTATATCCTATCAGATAGACATAGACACAAGAAAGTACAAGACAATTTAATAAGCTATATTAGAGAAAAACATGGGCAAGGCTTTCACACAATTTTAATGTGTGACTTTAATGCAGCATACAATCTATCAAAAAATAGAGTATCCTCATCTAGGGCATGTTTTAGACCCTTATGATAACCTGAAATTCCTCTATTTAACTTTCTTGACGAATGGGATTTTTTAGATATATAGGCAATATAGAAGAAAAAGACAAAACTTCTACTAGGCAAGATGTCACAAGTAGTAGCAGAATAGATTTCATCTGGATGTTACAGAGCTTGAAAAAATACACAATTCTACGATTTGACAATCAAGATATGAAAGAAATTACTGGAAGTGATCATACTATGCTTTTGGTAACTCTACATAATGATAATTTATTCACAAGAAACAAGACCATTAAACACTGCACAACATCCAAAATACGAAGGATTGATCTAAAAGAAACATCCCCCGAACAAAGGCAAGCCTTTTGAGAAAGCCTGAACCATATACTTAAAATTTCCTTGGAGCCTATACTCAATAAGGAACCTAATGAATATGAAAGAGAACTATTAGTAAATAAAATCTGAAAAACCTTCAAAGATCTAATTTGTAGTGCAGCTTTTAACAAATTAGAAACCAAAAAATTGATATCAAATAAAGAGAAACGATACAAATACAGTCCAGAATTTTTGTGGTACAGAAGAGCTCTTCAATTAAAAACAGTCTTTAAGAAAGCGGAGGTATCAAAAGAAATAGCAAAGATGCAAGAACTCAGTGTAGCTATTGAAAAACATAATGCCATTCATAATCTACATCATCAGATAGAAAACTATTGTATCCAATACAACATCTCCAATATACCCTGGATATCCTTGAAAAAAGATATTCAAGATGCAATAGAAGGGCTCAAGTTTATATGTCAAAACTTAGAAGTCAAAAAAGTAAGAGAGGAAATCAAATCAGCTTTAGAACTAAGATGTGATAATCTCAAACACAATCAAAAGAAGATGGTAAACTCGCTAACAAACAAAGAAAGAAGCAAAATAGTACTTGACCAGGTCAAGATCAAATAAAATGATATAAAATACATAACAATGAACAAAAAAAAAATTGAAAAAGAAATAAGAAGATACCATTAAGAGGCCTTTAAAAAACAAAATATCAACTTTACCAATCTTACTAAGGAATGGAAAAAGGAATTGATCCCAAAAAGTATATCCAAGAAACATGATACGATAATCTTCTAGAACCAATTACACATGAAGAACTGGAAGAAACTCTCCATGCACTCCCAAACAACAAAGCCCCAGGAAAATCCCAGATTAGTTATAAAATGCTGAAGAAATTGAGTCAAGAAGGAAAAGAATACCTGCGAAAGATGTTAAATACCTTCTTAAGATGGAAAGTTACACCTGTATATTGGAAACAAAGCCACATATATCTAATAGCTAAACCAAAACCATGGGAGTGTGAATTAGCAAATACGAGACCAATCATACTACTGGAAGTTACCAGAAAGTGCTTTACCAAAATTCTAACCACCAGAATGGGAAACATTTGTAAGATCAATAATATTCTTAGGGATCCTAACTATGCAGGATTGCTAGGAGAGAGCACAGCCGAATTTTTTCAAATTCTTAACAACATCTGTAAAGATGCAAGAAAAAATAAAAAAGAGTTGTGGATACTCTTTTAAGATACAGCCAAAGCATATGATACTATTAGCCTGGAAATACTAATTAAGGCAATGGAAAGGATCAAGGTGCTCAAAGGTTTTATTAAAATCATGATGAGCCTGTTCCAAAATAGAGAGTTCAAAGTAATATTTAAAAATGACTTCATAGAACCAATAAGGGTAGGAGATGGAATAGGCCAAAGAGAAACTATCTCACCACTAATGTGGAGAATTTTCTATGACTCTTTGCTAGCAAAATCCAGGAAGACATAGAATAGGGATACAAAATAGAAGTCTCATAGAATTCTGATCTAACTAATATTACCACTAAGAAGCTAGAATTAAGACATGCAGTCATAGCTTTCATGAATGACACCACATGGATAGCAAGGTCCAAAGAAGATATGAAAAAGATTCTAAAAACAGCAAGAATTTTTTATAAAGCAAATGACTCTCAGATTAATAGCAACAAGTCAGTTTTGGTTATCATCAATAATCCCAACCACTATCTAGAAGAAGTTCATGCAGGAATCAACAAAGAAGTAGTTAGAGAGTTAGACAGAAGAGAGCAAGCAAGATTTTTGGAAATATGGACAGGTAACCAGAAAACTGCAATCGAACTCAAAGAAAGAGTCTTAAAAGAAATCAATACTGTTACAAGAGTTCTCAAAAACAAGAAATTGACCGATAAGCAAGCCCTTTATATATTAAATAGAGTATTGATTCCGAGAATAGATTTTAGAATGTAGCATAGCATATTGTTCTGGAAAATATGCAATAACCTAACAACTGCATATCATAAGCTCTTCAAGAACAAAGTAGCCTTATGTAGATCTATTTTCAATAGTGTGATTCACTATCCAAAGATATATAATCTTAAATACATATGGATGCTCCAAAAAGAAAGAAAATAACTGGACTCTGTAATAAAATAAATGATCAGGGTCCAGTAGGACTTACAACAATTATCAGGTTAAAACAAGCATAGATTAAGCACTAAGAGCCCCACAATCTCCTTTCATATGAATCCCTAGATCACCTCGATGATAAAAGAAATTTCACATTTCAAGTTCTAAAGTTAACTAAAGACTTGAGACTAACTTTTTGGAGCTGGAAGTGGAATGATATTTTCGAGTGGACCAAAGGCAATAGTCCAATTCCAGAACACCTAACAGTAGAAGAATATAGAAAGACAATACCATTTTTGCGAAATAACAAGTTAATGTATATAGACCAACTGTTAAACCAAAACCCTACAAAGTTCAGAAAGTGGAGAATGATTCAACTTATCCAACATACTAGCAAAGGTCTTATCCCAGGATGGTATGATATCCTATAAAGAACTATAGCTAAAGAAAGTATAGAAGACCTTACAATACTTTGAAAAAAAGGATGGAAAGAAAAGTGACTACCAAAATGCACTAAACCTGAACCTGGTAGAGATAAATGAAAGAAAACCTGAATAGTTACCCAGAATGTGAATTAACAAATAGTATTGGAAAAATTGATTCAGAAGAATAGTCAAGGTACTGTGATAATTCAATATTTTAACTATCAAGAAACAGAAGATGGCCTAGAAACAAGTCTTACCAAATGCGCAAAATGCTCATTAAACAATAGAAATAGAAAAGTATATAATATAGAAATAGAATCAGATTTGGTCTATACTATACCATTCTTAAACCATCAAAAAAAATACTAGAAGAGCACAATCACTAAAAGTTCCTTGTTTCCTATTGAAACTAGATAGTATAATAATCAAGAGTATAGTTCCAGAAACTCAAGACCTGACAAATGGGCAAATTAAAAAAATAGAACAAGTATTAATAAGAAATTGAAAACAAGAAATACTCAGAAATAATGTTAAGCAAGGAGTACATCAAAATCACTTACTTGAAATTCTCCAGTACAATCAAGGATTACAGGAGAAGTTGACCTTCTACTCCGATGAATCCTTAATTGATCATGGAAACAAAGTCAAAAATGTGTGCAGCATGGATACAAACAGAAGGAGCTGGAAAAGAAAATAAATTTCAGACAGGAGTCAAAAACTGGTCCTCATCTACAAGGCAGAACTGGTGGCACTGGTTACAATAGCTTTAGTAGTCCCAATAGACAGTATTGTCGAGATCTTCACAGATAATCAAGTTTGCATCTCTAAATGGAAAAAGCTTGAAAAAGAAGACCCTAAAATGACACACAAAAGATGGCTAAAAGAAAAGAATTGATCATTATGGGTGAGAATGCTAGATCTTATAAAGAAAAAGCATATTCAACTAAATTTAATCAAGATTAAAGCCCACTCTAATGATCCATGGAATGAAGAAGCAGACCAACTGGCCAAAGAGGCATTAAATCTACCAGCAATAGAATGGAAGAGTCTCAAATCAAGCAAAATACCCACAGAAATTATGTGGCAAGAAGAAGTGGTAAACAGTCCAATATAATAGTTCATCAAGCAAATCAATAAAAGATTAACAGCTCTATCATGGACACAGCAACACAGAACAGAGACAAAATGGTAACACCAATTTCTAAGCATCAAATCTACTCATGAGATCTTCAAAAGCTCACAGAAAAGAAGTTTCCTAGTTAAATTGACCAATGATGAACTACCTACCTTAAGCAAGCTAGTAATAAGAAGATCAGACCTATACAAGCAAGCAAGATATATAGAATATAATTAGCATCAAGAAACAATAGAACACTTATTAGAATGCTCTGATCATAAGATTGAGATTCTAGTAGTATAGCAAAAAGAATCTGAGACTTTTCTTAAAGAATTCGACAAGTTGTATCAAGAACATAAGAGGAAAATGGACAAAAAAATAGTACAACTAGTAGTTGACAATAGAAAAGAAAAAGACGAATTAGATAAATGGACCTTCAGACTAATAGAATCAGCTTCGCAAACCAGTTCTAATATTCTCAACTTTTGCGTAGAATTATTAGAAAAGGATGCAATCAAAGAAGCTGCTAACCTAAACTGTTATAAAAAAAAACTAGGAACAATGGCAAAAAAATGAATTCTAAAAGTACAAAAAAAGATTTGCAACCAGATCTGAAAACAAGTCTAGAATGTAAGATATAAAAAGATTATAGAATGGAAACAAAACAAAGAATTGATAGAAGAGCAAAATATAAAAAGACCCAGGAAGCAAGAAGGCAAGACCTGCAAGATAATCCTAGTCATAAAAGCACAAGATAAAGAGAAAAATTGAAAAAGAGGGAAAACAAAAATCTGGTAGAAATTATAAGAAATGGAATTAAATATAAGATGAAGTGGTTGGGATTTTTATCCTTATCAGAACATTGCGCAGTGATCCACAGTAGTGACCTGCGGATAATGATGTTAGAAGTTGAAAGGGTTTCTAACTGAACTACTAATGGAGTGATAAATCACTTCCAAAGTTGTACTTAGAGTCCTAGATAAATGTAAGACTTTGACAAGTAAGTTAGTTAGGATTTAGCTTTAGTAACACATATATAATATATAGCTTACAATTGTTTAATAAAGTACACATAACTAATCTGATAGAGAGTTATAATAAAACAATAATAATAATAATAATTTTATTATGAAAGTAATAAAGCTAAAATATAATAAAAAAAAATTGAATTCAAAATTAGAAAATTAAAAATAGATCTGTAAGTCAATAGTATAGTGAATGCACTTTCAAGTCACTATCTATAAATCACTGGTTCAATCCTATTTATAAATAGTATTTACAATATAGATCATATTATACAAAATACATGCATATTAGCTATATGTACATTTGTATATATTGTATTAAACCTATCAGATATTATTGTATGACTACAATATAATAAATCAAGTCATATAGGTCTTGGTCAGTTTTAGTACTAGAACAAAAAGAAGTTATGATATCTATATCACCTGAAATATGTAAAACTATCAAAAGAATATTAGAAATGATACTAATCATTTCAAGATTTTACAAATCTGATGTAGAATCCATCTCTTTTCAAACTATTATACTTATAAAAAGTATTGGGAGACTTTGGTTATCTGTATCAGTCATTAAAGTTACTAGAGAAATAGGACTCATTTAGTCTGAAATTGTAAGAAAGTGAAGTACTCATAATGAAAATTGCTTGGGTAGATATATTTGAGAGAAGTTTAAGATCTCGTTAGATTAAGGAAAACTCCTATAGGTCATCTTTAAAAAGTAATTAAAATAATTATTTAGAAAACTTGGGTTATCACTAGGCTCATCAAGAATTACTGGGAGTTTTATTTTAGACTGCATGAAAATTGAAACATCAAAGAATCTTGTATCTGAATAAACCAAATATGGTAAATATATTATACAAGATTTGAATACACCCATATCAAGATAAATCAATTACATTTTATATAATATACTAATGATGAGTCTCTAAAGTATTTAGTATATAAAATTTTGCAGATCACTTATGTCTCTTTTTAAGAAACAAAATTCATAGCTCTTTACTTTAATAGAGACAAAAGTCAGAAAATATTATAAATCACTGATTTGGATAATGAAAAACAATTGTAGGTAGTTTTTTTATAATTATTAATTTAAAAATTTTAATATTTCCTAGTGAGGAACATTTGACTTTTATCCTTGCCTTCCTCTTTAGGAACCCATCTTTATAATACACTACAAAAATACTTCCTAAAAATAAAAATGATAGTCCCTAGTGACTCTTTGGAATACTAAGTGCCCAGACATAGCAGGACAACTAACAAAGGTGATATTTACTAAGAATGTATAAAATCAGATTGTATTGAATAAGAAAGAATAGTATGGTTAAAATAGTTATAAGTATAGTCTCTTGTAATCTAATCTATACTTCTCAAAAATTCCAAATCAATAAAGCTCAGTTAGTATAACTAATTAAAAAAAATTAAATTAAATTAAAAAAAAAAAAAAAAAAAAATATAGAAATTTCAAAGATTTTGACAAAAGTCATGTATAAAATAAAGTGATTGGATTTTAATTCTTGTTAGAACTCGGAAAAGTGATCTGCAATAATAACTTGCAGACAATGGTACTAATAGGTGAAAGGATTTTTACCTGATCTGTTAATGGAGCAATAAACTATTCCCATAGTTGCACTTAGAGTTTTGTAAACTAAGACAAGTAAATTAGTTAAAGAATAAACTTTAGTGATACATGAATTTACAGTATGTACAGAATGACAAAGGGTTTTTTTAAAAAAAGTAAAAAACCAAATTAAATTTATATCTTTGATTTACTAAAATTAAATTTATGTCCTTGTATGATTTATTGCCTTCATGACTTAATTATTAAAGGAAAATAAAGTCTTACAAAACTTCTAGATTTGGAATGCTTTGGAAATACATTCTCATAAAATAATAAAATTTGATACAATATTGTTGCGCATTTACTTATAATTAACTGAAAGAACTACAGGATCGGATTCTCAACAGAATAAATAAACGTACTAACATTTCATAGTTTTTTATTTCTTGCACTTTGTCGCCTGGCCTTTCCTGGTCGATTTTTTGAAAATTTTTTTTTCGATCTTGTCTATATGTTTATAAACGAATTAATTATCATCGGTAAATGTCTAATTATTTTAGAAGGTAAAATCTTGATGTCTACTACCTGAAGATTTCCTTTACCACTTTTCGCGCCGAATCCGGATATGTCACCTGAAGTCTCGGCCGTATTCGACTTTAAAAATCGCTTCCTTCCACCGAATCCAAATTTTTCATCCTATAATTTAATCAGAGAATGCAATTACTAAAAATAAATAAATAACCATCATATTCAAGGAGATTATGAATACCTTTTTAATACGTTTTTTACTTTTTCCGGTATTTTGTCGTTTCTTTGGTCTATCGTCTTCGTCCAACGCGATTTCAAAATCATCATCCGCAGCAGTTTCTTCAATACCTTTTCGTTCTATTAGTGAATGAAAACGGTGTGGGTATACGATTTTTCATGTTTCAAAATCTTTTAAAAATTTTTATTACTTTTTTTCATGAACTTGATCTTTTCCAGTTCTTCCTTCTTTTGCTTTTGTCGCTCTTGAATTTTTTCTACTTGAACTTTTTTGCCAAATTTCCTCAATTCTCTCTGACGTCTCGCCTCCTCACTAGCTTTAATCCCTCGCTCTTCGTTAATCAATTTTTGTCGTATTTTAGACATGTGCTCATCAGATTTGACCATTTCCGCGAAATAATCATCTGGTCTCGAGAATGGTGTCCCGGTGGCTATAATCTTTTCGCGTCCTTCAACAGCAGCTTCGAGAGCTTGCTTGTAACTAATTATGTGACAACGATCAGGATGATTCGGCAAAAAATTTCGTCCGAAAAATGTGAAACCAATAAAATACAAACAATGCTAGTTCGCGTTCGACATCATTATGAATATCTTTGATCACCACTGGTTCCGAAGAAGTGACTGACTGGGTTTCTATCCACGGCGCATCAATTTTAATTTCATTACAAATTTTTCTTAGCGCCGACTTGCCAATGTATATAAACCTTAATTGTCAATATGATTGAGCGCAGAGTTAAGAAAAGAGCAAGAAAAAAGGGATTCGGTGTTTAAACAGACTTTGTTATTTATCGTGACACGTTGTTTTGGAACAATGTCTTCTTCTATTTCCGAGTCGGAAAGCTCTTCCAATGGAACACCCTCTGGCTCTGACTGAGAGTTTCTTTCAGCCTCAGAATCAGGATCGCTCTCTGAGGTATCAGTTACGGTTCTTTGGATTGTTTCATGTCCCGCTTGATCTTCCCCGGAATTTTCTTGATCGGAAACTTTCTGGTCCTCGGAATCTTCTTGGTCCTCTTCGGAATCTTCTTGGTCTTCAGTATCCCCTTGGTCCTCTTCAAAAATTTCTCTGGTACTCTTTTGCTCTTCTGATTCGTTGGGAATTGATTTGCTCTTCTGATTCTTGGGATTCTTTCTAAAAATCATTTCGAAACTTGATCGTGATCGTCAAACAGTGTCAGATAATCTCTTATCTAAATTATCGGAACACAAAATTTTTTTAACGTGCATACGCACATTGTCTCTCGTGAAACCTATCAAATGACAGACATTTCGTCAATTCTTCAAGGAGGCTATAACCACCCGACCTCGAGATTATGGCATTCCGAGAGAATTTTAAGGAAGGCATCATTAATGTATCCGATCTTTATAACCGATAAAGCTGATGCGGAAGAAGAGATTCATTCCATGCCTGGTCAAAAAAGGTTATAACCGATAATACAATTTCGATAATATCTTTCATTATACCGGGCGAGTCATTTACATTCATTTTCGTTCATTTCGAATTAGATGGGGTGTTAATAAGCTTGAAGGATTTCTTAAGCCACTCGTGGAGAAAGGCTTAAAATCTCTTATTTTATTTGGTGTCATCACTAGCGGAAAAGTAAAAGATCCTGATTTACCATAATATCTGATTCCAAGTAATTTATTGACCAAGAATTTACCTCAACGCTAAAGGACGCCACCGGTACAAAAGCTGATGATCCAAACGGTACAGTTATTCCGGCTGTAAAGCTTATTCGCAAGAAGTTCCCAGGATTGTACATCGTCTGTGACGTTTGTCTCTGCGAATATACGGATCATGGTCATTGTGGTAAACATGAGATAAAAAGAAATATTAGAAGAAATACGTATACATATATATATTCTACTTTGATAAGATCATATCATTCGATGTATTGATTCATAATGACAGGATATCTGAATCAAGATGGTACCATCAATAATGCGGCCAGTGTTAAACGTCTAGCTGAAGTGGCTGCCAATTATGCCAAAGCGGGTGAGAATTATTGCCGTTTATGTTATCGGTAATTCGGAAAAAATCTCTCTCGTTAATGAAAATAATTCTAATATATATAGGCGCTCACTGCGTAGCACCATCAGATATGATGGATGGTCGAATTAAAGCCATCAAGGAGTCACTAATTAGAGAGGGACTTGGTAACAAAGTTGCATTGATGAGCTATAGCGCTAAATTTGCAAGTGCATTTTATGGACCATTCAGGTATCTATGCGTTTTATTAACGACATCGATTCTAAATTTGCTATAAGGACTTTTCGTTTTTGAATTTTAGAGATGCCGCCAATTCGCCTCCTCAATTTGGCGATCGTAAATGCTATCAACTCCCACCTAATGGTAGAGGTTTGGCGCGTCGAGCGATTGTAAATAAGTCTTCACGCACTCTGTTGTCGTCACGCTTGCTTTCCTTCGTCGCTAATTAAAAAAAAAAAAATTTTTTTTTTTTTTTTAGATCCGAGACCTTGGCGAGGGTGCTGATATCATTATGGTTAAGCCAGGGATGCCATATTTGGATATCCTCCGTGATGCGAAAGAAATAGCATCCGATGTTCCTATAGCTGTCTATCAAGTTTCGGGTGAATTCGCAATGATCTGGCGTTCTGCCGAAGCAAACGTGATCGATCTTAAGACCGCTGTACTTGAGAGCATGGATAGTTTTTTGAGAGCTGGTAAATATGTCTTTTCTACTATTCACATTCATTAATGTTATTCACTCTTTATATCTTGGGGACGAAACGTTAGGTGCAAACATAATCTTAACTTATTATACCCCACAACTCCTTGACTGGTTGGAAGCTTAACTTTTTCCAATACGGTAACGGAAAAAGTGGGCAAATGGAATTCGTATCTTAAAACACCAATTTGATCAATTTCGCACATCAATTAATTTCACTTGCCGACATCTGCAAAAAAAAACTTCAAAATTGGGAACTTCACATACACTTGATTCCCCTGTTGGAAGATTATATAAATGAATCCGATGTATAATTAATTATCAAATATTGGGAGTCGTTTATTTCTCACTTTTTAGTCGGCTGAAGAATATTATTAAATACAGGTGTTTTTTCAAAGGAAAAAAAAAAAAAAAGAATTATGTATAATAAATAATTCAATGATAAAGCAAAAATATATACATTATTCCGAGGGAGATTGTCTGGATCATTTTTCAATCGCATTTCTCGAGTTCTGTCCGTGATGTGCATACTGCCGACACCAAGTCGCCAAGGAAAGGGCCGCGTAAAACCAAAACGTCTCGGAATATATATATATTCATGATTTTATCAAAGAAAAGAATAGAATAAATATGAACAGATGGAAAGGGTGAACTTCAATTGGTATGTATATCGGGTAAGAGTTTGATGAACGAAAGAACCTCCCGGGTAATGAAGTGTGTACAATATACAAGATTATACTGAGTTTTTTTTTCTCGTTTTGAAACGAAAAGGAATGCATTCAAAAAAAAAAAGGGGGGAGGCATATATATATATATATATATATATATATCGAATTTAATGATGAAGTATGTGATCTTTTTTAGATTTTTACAAAGGAGGCGAATAGAAAAACGATCCACACACCACCCTACATCTTTTTGGGGAAAAGATATTAATTAGCCTTCATTACTACTCTTGGCATATCTAGCTAATAATTCTTCCCGTTTCTTCTCCCAACGGCGCCATTGGCTACTGTTATGTGACCCTATAGAATAATCTGTGGTTAAACCGGGATTATCATTAACCCATAGCATGGAAGGTGTGGTAGGTCCTCCATATCCGTACGTGAATTCATCTGAACCGTTGCGCCAATTACGACCGTATTGCATAGCACTACTTGAGGTTCCATTACTCAAAGTCCTGCCCTTCCTTTCAAAGGGATTTCGGTTGTAATTATAATATGAAGCCCGCCGAAAATGATGCGTGGCCAATGAATCTCCAAGGAGAGGAACTCTCTCTTCGTCACTGCTTCTAATTCTACAGCATCTGCAAAGACAACAGCAGAAACATAGTAACACCGAGAAGATCGTAATTCCAGCTAGAGCAGACGTCAAAGATATGAAGGCTTGCTTATAAGTAACTATAATAATAATAATAATAATAATAATAAAAATTACTCAATGAAGGACCGAAAAAAAAAAAAAAAATTAAAAAGCATGTGCATTATTAATATGCATATTAACGACCGAACTATCTCGACCCCTCTATGCGCATAGATCAATGCGTAAGAAGGATATTGGAATCGCACAGAAACAATGAGCACCAGTTAGTGATCGACCGAAGGACAACTTACCAAAACATTGAGCATACTCGTAGTCCAAGCTGGGGCACGTTGATGGATTACCGAAAGGCCCCTTCCAACCACCTTGTACGCACATATTTGTCTGGAGTGGTTGTGATTAATCACGCGCATTAGAGAATATAAGCGCAAAAAGCTTAGAGATAAATAAGGTTTAAAGCTTACTGCTACACAAAACCCGCATTCCAAATGACTCGTGCATTCGCCACAAGAAATGATGCTCGAACAGTTTATTAAGGGACCTAAGTGATTTCAAAACATATGTCAATCTTTGAAGACATTAAGCGCTCTTGAAAACTTTTTTTTGAAAAAGATCGATGAGAAATACGAACCCGTGGAATTGTCATGACCATGACTTGAAACTAAGTGCGCGTTTAATACTGACAACACAACAAGCACAATGAAATAAAAATATAGTTTCCGAGACATAACAAGTTAAGCTTTCAAAGACGCCTTTGTTGGGAAAGACCGTTATATATATATATATATAGATATATATAATAGAAAAAGGCGAAAAACAGATAGGAGGAAAACGAGTTTTAAATAAAGAGACTCCAAAAGAAGGACGATTAATAAGAATAATGGCTATATAATATAGTCCTTGAAAATGTTAAGTAACGATTTAGGCAAGATCTCCATAATTATATTGTCCCACTCGGGGGGTTTTGGCTACCACTTGTGTTGTGTAATTTCTTTGCTACCGATTTGTCGCGTATTTTGCAACTCCTTTAATAATTCGGTTCTAATTCGAACAGCTGTTCAGTGACTATCGCAAATCCCAAATCTTATATCCGTGCGGGTCAGCTTCGATATACATTAGTTTCTTAAATCTTCAAACATAATTTATATTACGATATTCGAATTAGAACTGCACCACTTCATGTGTTCAATTTTACATGCGAACGTGATTTTTATCATTTACTTAAATCATCCTGTGACACGACCAGCGAGTGAAAGTGGATGCCAAAGTTTTAACTATGTAAGGCATAGGAAACTAGAATATTAAGTTACCCCTTCTCATTTATTAGCCCATCATATGCAGGCGTGACTCACGTGGAATATGAGATGGTGTAAATGAGATTGACAAATCCGAGTTTTACAGTGTGATGCATCGTCGAAGGGTCGAAGCTTTATTTTTGAGAAAGGGCGCATGTATGTATTTATACAACGAATGAATGAATGCTACTCATCGCGCGTGTAAAATCAGGTTCGCGTCACATGCCTTCTCCTCACATCCTGTAAGCCTGTAAGAACGAATATTTCCTATTCTCGATTAATCGGCAGGTAACCTAAATTTTTTGTAATGCGTAACATACAATATATATATTTTTTTAATGTCCAATTAATTAACGTGCACTTTACGTCCACCTTTTTTAGATTATCTAAATCCGGACGAGAGACTATCGTCAGTTCGATCGTCGACGACTGATAAGCCTAATTGGTCCGGAAACAGGGTATCGGAATAAGGAGTAAAAGTTTTAGCTACGCGGAAATCAAGATTTTTGCTTTTGATTTTCTAAACATGTATGTACCATAATATCATGGAATTTCGTTCTCCAATTCAACAAAGTCAAAAAAACCACGAGATTCCTCTACATTCACGCTTAGTTTCCATCACCTATTCGTGATACTGATTTTTTAATTTAATAACGTAAAATGCATAAAGTCACTGCATCAATAAGAAATACAGCATACTATTGGCCTAAAATTCCAATTCGTTGCTTTCACCACTATCATTTCATGCCGTTAAACATAAAATAGACCGGATCTGTTTTTTTCATTGATGCAATCAAATTTTACTCTTCAAATCTGATCAAACAGATGGTCTGTAATTGGGTGGGGTTTTTTTCTTTGAGAACCATAAATGGTTCATTTATTCATTTTACAGCAATCTATTTATGGTATGCCTAATGTATTTAACTAATATACTGTATAACAATAGTTTTGATATAGTATAAATACAATAAAGAAACTTTTTTTTTGTTAATAAATCTTTAAACTAAACAAATTATATAAATAAAATAAAATAATGATTCATTATATTATTAAATTATATTGTTTATACTGTATATTTATAAAGAAAAATAAAAATATAAATATTTTTATTTTAAAATTTTTATTGTTTAAAATTTTTTAAAAAGTAGCTTACTATGATTTTTAGAGTATTTAATATATTAGAATTAATACTATTATTAGAATTCTTTAATAATCAATTATATTTTATATTTTTCAACAAAAATAAAATAAAATAATAATCTTGTAAAAATAAGAAATATTTTTATCAAATAGGTAGAAAATAATATTTTTTTTTCAAAAAAAAATAATTTAATATAATATTTTTTTTTTTTATTATTAAATTAAGATAATATAATCTTTATTTTTATTATTATTTTTTTTTTTTAATCTGCTATCAGGCTAACATGACTTATCTTTATTGTGTATTTAAAATATTATACATTTTCAAAGATTTTCACATAACAGCTCACCTGTCTTAGAAGTTTAACTTCTTTAGATGCAACTTAGGAGATGATATTTTGTTCTCTTAATAACTTGGATTATCCTTTAGCTATCAAATTCATTGCTTACAGGTTATCATTGTAAATTATCCAAAATTCTAAATGACAGATCAAATACCTAATCACGTTCCCCCTTTAACTATCCATCTTTCAATAATCTCCTCGAGATTTATACCTTGAGATTGTTCTTTATATAATATCTTATCTATTAAAGG
>CAJVPT010001712.1:0-20206 GCA_910592055.1 Acaulospora colombiana | reverse complement strand
AGAGGGGAGCAGTTGTTGTTGGCTCTGGTATAGTGTTGAAGTTTGACTGTATTTTGTTGTATAGCATGCTTTCTGCCGATTATGCTTGTATTGATGCCTTGTGATACAGTTCATTTAATTTCTTAATTTGGTATTTCTATTGCTAATCTGTGATTAATTTTTTTGATTTGTATGTGTGTTCGTCTATTTTCGATCAGGGTTAAAATTTTTTAATTTTGTTGAATTTCTTTGAACCAGTTGGATGTTTTTCTATTGGATTTTTTGTTTGCCATAATTATTTTCACCCATGCTGCTAGTCTGGATCCTGTGTAGTTGATAATTTGGTTCAGAAAGAGGATTTGATTTGTTGCCAGCTGTTTTTTGTGTTTATTGTACCATGTTGTTTCTGTTATTTCTTTGATGGTTGTATCTGTTTTTTTAAAAGTTTGGAGGTTTTATGCTATTCCTGTATATCCATGTTGTCTCAGGAGGAAAAGGAGGTCATGTGTGAAGTTGTGTCCTTGAGGTAGGAATGGGTTCGTGAATTATGTACTTGTTATAGATTTGGTTGATCACCATCTATTTTGCACTTCCTGTAGATGCATGTTGGTAATTTTTCCTATGATATCTTGTCTATTTATTCTTTTGTATCAATTGTTGGCATGGAGTAGGAGTTGTCTATCTCAGAGATGGAAGAATTCGTATTCCAGTGGGTTGTGTAAGATTGAGTTGGGTACTATTTTTGTCAAGTTGAGTTTATGTTTGTAAATAGGGTTTAGAGTACTCATGATTTTGTTACAGCTTGGTTCTGTAAGGACCATGTCTGATAGGAGGTATGTTATCATTGATATCTAGACTTGATTATGTAGGTATCTGATTTGTTTGTCTGTTGTTGCTTTCCATTTATTGTGTTGGCATATTTAAGTGTTTTTTCTTTTATCAAATGTTATTAATATGTTTTTGCACCTTTGTCTTCTATATATATTCCTAGAATTCTGGCTGCTTGATTTGGTGGGAGCATTGTAATTGGTTGTTCTTGAATTAGGATCTGATTGTTTGGATCATATACAGAGTTGAGGACTACGAGATTTGATTTGAATGTGTTGATGTGAATATTATTGATTGTGAAAAAGGTTGAGCAGATGTTACTTATTTTTTGTAGTCTTTTTTGACTTCTTACTATTAGGGTGGTATCATTCATGAATGCCAGGTATGAGATGTTTTGGGTTGAGATGGCTGGTGGTACTGTGGGTTCCTTCCATTTTTTTGATGTGAGAGTATATCCCTTTCGTGTTTTTGAGATCCGGGATAAGAGTGAATCATAAAAGATTCTCTAGAGTAGGGGTGATATAGTGTCTCCTTGGTCAATTTCATCTTCTACTGTGTATTGTGGTGAGGAACCAAATGGTGTAATAACATGGTTTTGTCTGTTGTCACAGATGTTCGTGATAATTTGAATGATAATGTCTGGGTATTTGATTCGCTGAAGTGCTAGTTTGAGTCTTTGGATGTTTACTGAGTCAAAGGCTTTTGCCATGTCTAGGCTCAAAATCCATGCTTTGTTTCCATGTTGTTTTGCGCCATCCTGGATTGCTCTAATTATGTGAATGGGTTCTTGTGTACTACAACCTGGGAGGGCTGCCCAGTTTTGCTCAGATAAGATTTGGTGGGTGGTGAGGATTTTAGCTAGTCTGTTGTTGATGATTTTTGTGAATATTTTTCATGTTGTTTCAAGAAGGGTAATCAGTCGTGTTATATTGATATTGTTTTCCCATGGTTTTGATTTGGGAATGGGATATATACTACCCTGACTCCACTCCTTTGGTACTTTGCCTATTTGTAGTACATTATTGAAGAGGTCTGTGCTATAGTTTATTGTTTCTTTAGTGAGTTTTTTAAGTACGATATAGGGGATTTTTAGTGGTTCTGGTGCTGATTTGTTGAAACATTTTCTGAGTATCTCTTGGATCTCTTCTGCTACGATGGTGTTGATTACATTAGTGTACCATTCCTTGTTTATTTATTGCAATGGTTTATATTCTTCCTCCCATATTGTAGACTGGATCATCTTGATGTTGCATTTACTAGTCCAGTTCTGGTAGTGTATCCTGACTGCTTCTTTGATTGTTTCTGGGTTTGTGATGATTGTTTCCTCTGGTGTTTGCATGATCAGCTTGTCTAGTGTGATATGTCTTTTTGGATAATCTAGTAGGTTTCTAATTATCTGTTTTTTGTTGATGTTAAAGTATAATTGTCTTCTTAGTAGTCATTCAGATATGGCTTCTGATTGTCTGTTTTTGCACAGTTTATTGAAGATTGCTTTGTGTGTATCTCTTGTGTTTTTTATGGAAATGATTCATTCTACTATATTTACTGAACAAGAAGACTCTTTTGGAGGGTCTATGGTAATAGAGTATCTGTTGGCTAGTTTGTTCAATATGGACTTGATTTTCATGAAGGTGTAGTCTGATGATAGATTGTTGTTGAGAAGTTGTTTACCCAGTGAGTGGATTTTTGACAGTTTGCATAAAGCGTCAATGGAAGGGCTGGGTGGTTTTGGTGATCTCTTTTTTTCCTTGTATTTTTTTGATATGAAGAGCTGCATTTTGCAGAATAGTATCTCTTAGGAGATTTCATTTTTTGTTTACTTTGTCTGGGGAGGTGTTAAGTTCGTCCCATGATTGCTCGAGCTTGGATTGTATGTGTTCTCCGAAATCTTTCCATTTTTCTTGGAGTGTGTCCTGCCAATTATATCTGGTATGCGGTCGTGATCTGTATCTATTTGATTCTGGAGGTCATTATTCCAGTGTTGTAGATTACAGTAGGTTATATTGTGATCGGTTTCCATTACTTCTTGATTGATTTCTTGTATTTGTGATTCTGTGAGAAGCCAGAGTGGTGATAGAGAGATCCATATTTAGTCGATTCTACTGACTATGTCTTCTGTATTGCTCCATGTGTGTTGGGTACTATATGGGTTGATTTCTCAAAAGGCATCTATGAATTGATTGTTTGATAGCTATTGTATGAGCTTTCCTGTTGGGAGGTGTTGCTTTATCTTTGAAAACTTTGAGTTGGGTATGTCTATGCTGGGGTTGGGGACTGAGTTGAAGTCTCCCAGTATGATTATTTAGCTATTTGAGGTTTTTGCTTCATTGATTAGTTTAAGAACTTCTTTGATACACTTTTGATTTGACTGGTGTGCTTGGGCAGGGAGATAAATGGCGATAATTCTGAGTTTGCATTTGAATTTGAAGAGTAGGTCTATTGAGATAATTCTGTCTTTCCATATATGCTTTTGATAAATGTGTTTGGCTAGATTTTTTTTAATTAATAGTGCTACTCCAAACTCTTTCATTTGATTACTTGTGTTATTCCATGTGATTTGGTAGTCGTAGAATTGGATAAATTTTCCTTCCATATTGCTGAGGTTTGTTTCTGTTAATGCGAGGATACTTGGTTTGTGTTTATTGATCCATTCTGTCCAGAGGAGTAGTTTTTCTAGGTTCAATTTAAGACCTCTGACATTTGTTGTGAAGATATTCCAGGTTTGTTCTGTGATTTAATGGTTAAGGGTGTGTTTGGGGTGTTGTTTATGTGATGTGGTAGTGTTGTTTGTTGGTATGGTTAGTTTTTCTTGTGGAGATTTAGGGTTGTCATGGGGTATTGGTGATGGTGTATCAGTTTTTTCATCTGTTGTGGAGTCTGAGTCTGACCATGATGGATTTGTTACGAGTTGTTGTATTCTAAGTGAGGAATTATTGAGGTTGTTGGTTTGATAGTTATATATTATGTTTGTATTCACTTGTTCATTGTTATCATTGGAATTGCTGTGTGTATTTCCCATAGTTATTAATTGCCAGGAGTCTTGGTTGAGGTCTGGGCTAAAGCATCTATTGTGGTGAAAATTTGATTCATTTTGTCTTGCATCCCGTCGATAGAGGAGAAGAGTTGTGTTTGTGTGTTTTTGAGATCTTCAAAGCTATCTTCAGATGTGGATTGTATGCTGTTGGATTGTGATATGGGTGTTGAGTCTTGTGATGTTAGTGTTTGTTCACTATCCATTGATTCGTAGTATTCTTCATCATAATATTCCAGGTTGGTGATACACTCGTCCAATTCTGCCACTTGATATTTGATAGTATTTAGTTGTTGCTGAATTTCTCTGAGGATAATACCAATGTCTTCGAGGGTTGTTGGGTTCTCCTGTTTAGGTTTGGTTGTTCGGGAAACTGCTGTTGCATATGTCCCTGCTTTTGATATTTTGGATGTTTTTGGTTTATTGATGTTGTGGATTGTTGAAGTTTTTTCCAGTCTGAATTTGTTGTAAAGGTCTTTGAATTTAGTTGCCTGGTTTTTGTTGTAGGTGTCCCATTGAAGGCGCCTTTCCTTGGTGGGGCAGTTTTGGGCTAGGTGAGAAGGAGTGTCACATATTGCACATAGTTTTGTTGAGATTGGGGTGAATGAGAGAATTGTTTCACATTGTTGGTAGTGTTTGTGCTGCTGTTAAAAGGTCTTTTTGTGTTTCAAAGCTGATAACTGTGAATCTTTTGGATTTGTAACCCTTGTTTGCTGCCCTTGGGATGTAGCATGTGCATTCCTTGCATTGTGTGAGGATGTTTTTGATATCCCATGCTGATGTGTTGGGAGTGAGATTCGTTAGTTTGGTGGTGATCTCATATCTTTGTTTTATTTATTGAAGTGTCTATTCTGCATCATTGATTCTCACTAAGTCTCCTTTAATTAGGATGCTTCTGGCATTTACTAGTTTGTATTTGGGTTCTTGGTCTTCGAAAGTAATTGTGGCACATTGCCACAAGTTTTGGGTTTTCATAGTGATACCTTGGATTTGACCATATTTGGTGAAGGCTTGTTTGACTTCAATGAGTCTTGTGTTCAAGGGAATGTCCCATACTACTATGGAGTTTCCTTTATTGATTTGTTGGCAACCGGTTTCCATGTGTATCAACCTATTGTTATTTATTTCTGGGAGCTCTATGGTTGTTGCATATTCTACTGCATATTGGTTTGCAAAGATAGCAATGATTTGCATGTCTTCTTTTTTCCCTTCGCTACGTACTTTCAGAAGTCCTTCGGGGAAATTGAGAGCTAGAATGATATGTTCTAGCTTTTGGTGTGTGGTTTTTCCTTTGACTAGTTTTGCTGGGATGCCAACCTTGTATCGTTCTTATCCATATTGGATTGTTCTATCAAATAGTGATTTGGGTCTTGATTTGCCCTGAGGGTTATCGATTTCTCTACTTTTGCCTTTGGAAATGGTAAACCACTTTTGTTCTGAATTGTTTTCCTCTTCAGTTTCCATTTCTTCATTTGGGCTGTTGTTTTAAGCTGTTTGTGGTTTCTGGATAGTGGTTCTTCTGTGGTGTTTTTCTTGTTGCTTACTCTGTTCATTGGTTGTGTTGAGTTGTGTTTCTACTATGTCACTCCATGATGAGATTGATGCCTCTGATTCTTGGCTTTGTTGAGGTGAATGTTTTATCTCTTGTTGTTAATTTTCTTGAAGCATTGTTTCTTGTTGTGAGGAGTGCTGGTTGTGTTATTGTTAAGTTGATGGTCATTGTTAGGAATAGTGGTTGCCATTGGTTGTGTAGGCTTCTTGGTTGCTGTCGTGATGGGTTTCTTTGCATATGGTTGAGTTCTAGCCAGGCCCAGTTCTTTGCCGGCTCTTTTGTCATATCTCAAGGTGCACTCTGTAATTGTGGGAGGGTTGTTGGAAGCTCTGGAACTTCTGTTGTAACTTGTCATCTTTCTCTGCCTTTCGTCTTAAAAGTTTTCAAAAAAGGAAATTTTTAAGGATCTGGTTGGTTACGGGAAAGAGTGTCTACTTTTTTGTAATATAATATAAAATAATATAAAACTTATATAAATAATCTTAAATAACCTTATTCTTTAACTTTTAAAAAATATATATTTAAATTTTTATATTATTTAAATAATTTTTTATTAAATTATAAATAAATAAAGAATTCCAAAAAGTTTTGCTAAACATTGTAAATATTTAACCTAATAAAAAATATATGTAAATTTAAAATTTATTAAAACTAAAGTATAATATAATAATCTTTATAATAAAAAAGTAAATATTTTAATCACAATTTCTTTACTGATTCTTTGATCATATATAAAAAAGATATTCACATGAAGTTTTTATACTTATATACTTATAAAATCTTATTACTTTCCTTAAACCAACTTGAAAAAAACTTCAAAAATCATTTTTATTTTTTTTTTTCTTGTTAATACTTCTCTTTAAACAAAACTTGATTTTTAGTAACTAAAAAGTCAAGAAATATCTTTTATATTAATATTAAGAAAGTTTTGAAAGAAAACAAACTAATGTCAAAAACTCTTTCCCATTTTCCTGTGATGCAATAGCATAAATCACAAAAACACAAGAAACAGTTGAAAAATGAAAAGACCCAAAAGATCACAATACACAACCAGCAGGCCCAACTACAACATCGACAAGCTCACTAGGGGCACAGCCAGCCCTATTAGCAAAGAAACATACAAAAAACTCGAAAAAAAACCAGTATCAAACAAACAGCTTCACAAAAACAAACTATCCTTCCATCCCTCAGCACCTTACAAACAACAACTCAAGATAATGACACTACTACTGGAACAACAGAAGATACCGATACAGAAAGAATTCAATACACCTGGAGTGAACAGATAGAAGAGGAACAAAACTCACATAACAAGGCACAGCACAATACAGGAGAAACATAACGCAAAACTGATGAAAACTCCTCAGCAAAGGATAAAGAAATGGCAACCAACAACCTTAGACCAGCAAGAGCTGATGACTCAGATATCGAGATGGACTTCGATAACAATACTTCTTTTCAGGAGGAGCAAGGCTGGCAAAATCAAGGAAAACACGTGGAAAAAGAACCAAGATAAGGGAGCAGACTGAGACCCCGCTCACTATTCGATAGAAATACCAGGTATGGTAGAGAGAGAATCAAACTCGGAATTAAAGCAGACCTACTATCAGAAGACTTGATAGGAAAAAAAATCACCTTTCTTACCAAGGCACTCAACTCTCCCGAAGAACTTCTCACAATCCAAAGCAAACGAATAGAAGAGATCGATCATATCATTACCATTTTCAGAGACTATCACTTTGCAGAAACAACCAGCAACATAAGTCTTACCAAAACAAGCAATATCAAACTCACACCATTTCCCAAAATAATAAGCAGACTCGATAAGAAAATGAGCATCAGGGTGTGGGACATTCCCCTGAACATCAAGTTTATTGATGTACAACAAACATTTGCCAAGTTCGGACAGATAATCAACATCAAGATGACAATACAACAAATGTGACAGTCAGCTACGATCACATTCTTCAATCAGGAAGATAAATGTAAAGCACTAGAATCCTGGAGCACCTTCATCAAGACAGACTCAGTAAGGATTTTTGATGCAACTTGGGACATACCTAAAATGAAGAACAGGAGAACCCTGTCACTTAAACTAACCAACCTTCCTTCTGGGACCTGTACATTCAATCTCAAGCACATCTGTCATAAGTTACAAGCCAAAACCTACTACATATCCCAGTTAATGTTATACAAACCAAAAAAATATGCAGTCCTCAGTTTTGGTAGCGAACAACTCCTCCAACAAGCATCAAATAAGACTTTTTGTCTCAGCAAAACCATCCTGATATGCAAACCTATCGACACAAAACTCTGCACCATTTGCAACAGCCCCGATCACCTCGTAGCCAGCTGCACAGTCAAAGAACGCAGAGAACAGTGAAACGAGTACAATCACGAACAAGTCCAAAAATTCGGAAAACTATACAATTTATTTAGACCAGCCAAATCCATACATATCTGTAGACTAACACAACCCCAAGTAATACTAAACCTCTCAAACCAGGATCATATGCTACAGCTGCCAGAAGTTCTCATAACATCTTGGAAAATGAACACAATCCAGATACAACAGATGAAATTCTCACAGCCCTCAATACAATTCACGAAGAACTTTCATCTATCAAAAAATCACTGAAAAATCTCGATGAAAGAATTGATAATCTCGAAATATACTGCTATGCAGATGCAGAAGACATGGAAGAAGAAAACACACATGCTGACACCAATATTGAAACACTAGCAACAACAACAACAACTTCACCGATCAATAGGAAACATGGACAGAACCATGAACGCACTAGTATCAACCATCACAAACATTCTCCCAAGCAACACAAGACAACCCTTTTCCACATATAAATAACATGGATAATACAAGCAGCACAATTCCTGAACAAGAAAATGATAATTCATCAAGTAATAACACATACAAGAGTAGCAACAAAATTTCAAATATTACCATCATCCCTGATCATACGAACACAAATGCAAGCACCTCAAACAAAACAGCTCAAAACAATATAACAACAAATGTTCCACTCCCTAGCAACAACCGAAGAAAAACATATAACCATCCAAACACCCACAACATTCTTAAAACATATCACAAGACAATCCAACCAAGGCCAAACAAAACCACACGAAACCCTACTGGACAGTGGCCACCCTAAATTGTAGAGATCTAAATGATTCCCTCAAAAGAGAAACTTGGTTCACCACATGGCACATGAACAACTGGAACATAATAATATCAACAGAAACCAATGGAACCAAAATCAACACAAAATATTGGAAAACAGAGAAATACTCAACATAGTGGGAAGGAGATAACCACATTGGTGCTGGTATAGGAGTCACAATCAAAAAACCATTATCTGATTGAGTAATTGAAATACAAAGATATCTGGACAGAGAAATATGCATAGACCTCGCACTCCTAAACAAGTTATACTGTAGAATCATTGGCATCTACTCATCAGCTAGAGCTGAAAAACTTAGAACAGCAGTATAAATCCAAGTTATCAGATGGATCAAATAGCGGAACAATATGAACTGGCACATCATTATTGGAGGAGACTTTAACATGAGCCCATTTAACAGAATGGACAAAATCTCTAACAATAGAAAAATACACAGAGAGAAAACAAACAGTTTTTGTGATCAACTCATCAACCTTGGAATGATTGATACATACCAATATCACAACCTACAGCAAAAAGAATATATCTGGCACTCCGCAACTGCTTCAAGTAAAATAGATATGATCTGGACAAATACACATTCCATATGGTACACAATTGTCTCATTCATAACAGAAGACACCAATATCACAACCGACCACAACCTACAGATAACACACATATAAATCTGGCAACTGGAAATGAAGGATAAGTGAAACAGATGACTGCATACAAACACTTGCTTCCAATGGGAAAAAACCTCAGACAAGCAATGGGATGCTTTTATCACCGAACTCGATGCACAAATGCCAGCCCTCCATAGTCTCCTCAAGACAGAACCAACAGACATCGACAAAAGCTGGAACTACCTCTGACAAGCTATTCTCAATGCTGTCAACAAATATATCCAAAAATACAGAGAAAAACAAAGAGGCAGACCCAAATATCTGAAGTCAACAAAACTTTTACTACTTATTCAGCTGTTACAATACAAAAAACAAATCAATCTGTATAATAAACAGGACATCAGAGCTAATCTCGAACAATTCACCAATCTCCACAAAGCCATACAGTAACAAATACCAATCCACTCCTTTTCACTAAACAAAGATATTAAAGTCCTAAACGAAGAAATTGACAAATTAATTGCTCTCGAAAAAATTATCAACAAATGAAACATATATGATACTATCAAAGCAAACATAGACCAAGCCCTTAGAAATCATAACAACTGGTTCGATATGTACAAAAAGAAACTCATAAGATCACTCTTAGATAATCTCAAGAAAAGTATTCTCATAACCAAACTCATTAAAGAGAAGGGAGATACAAAAATCCTAGTACACAAACCACACGAAATCAAAGAAACAGTCAGATCACATTTCAAAAACTGGACAAAGAAGAGACATATTTTTGAAATGCAAGGCACACACTGGCAGAATACATATCAACCCATCACTACTATTAATGAAGAATGGTACGATTCTGCACTCACCCCATTTATCGCCAAAGAAGTATAACAAGTAATTAAACACTCTAGTAACAAATCAGCTCCAGAACTGTCCCAAATCCCATACTTGGCATACAAACATCTTAACATAAAGATAGTGGTGACTACAGTATAACCATACTCTTCAACAACATCCTCACCTACGAGAGGCTATCTACCGAATAGAAAGAAGGTATGATATACCCAATACCCAAACCGAAAGACTGGCAATACAATATCAATATCACTCGACCTATCACTCTCCTAAAATCGATCAAGAAAATCTTCACCAAACTCATAAATAATTGTCTAGCAAAAATAATAACTGAACACCCAATCTTATCTGAAAACAACTGGGCAGCACTACCCAAAAGCAGTACTCGTGAATCCATCACCATCATAAATCAAGTACTGAAAGATACACGAGAAACGAACAAATAATGCCTTATACTCTTCCAAGACATGAGTAAAGCATATGACACGGTCAACATACAGAGACTAACGAATTCACTTCAACGAATCAAGGTGTCAAGCAAACTAATTAACATAATCAGCAACTGCTTTCTAAACCGATCAAACAAAGTAATAACATATTTTGGGCTCACCGACCCATACCAAGTGGAAGAAGGAATTGATTAGGGAGATACAATCTCACCTCTCCTATGGCATATATACTACAATCCCTTAATAAGCACAATAAGCTCTATGAAAGACTATCAGCTCAACAGCCACAGACCCAATCGTAACAATAGCATCTTCACAAATCTCAATATTTCAGTAACAGTATACATGAATGACACCACATTTATTGCTTAGAATAGAGAACAACTCGAAGACATTATGGAAGTCAACGTCTCCTTCTATCACCTCAACAATATCACAGTCAATCCCCTCAAATTAGAACTCTTAATCCTCAATGGTCCACAAGAAAATATCACCTTCCAGGAACACGAAGTATTACCAGCCACTAAAACACAAGCAATAAGAGTCCTAGAGGTATGGCATGAAAGAAAAAAAGAAAAACAACATCAATGCAGTCTCATTAAAAAGAAAGTTACTACAATCTGCAACACAATAGCTAGAAAACAAATTACAAACAAGATGCACCATTACATTACAAACCATATTCTTTTTCCCACAATAGAATACCTGCTAACAGACCTGATACTAACGAGAAATAAAACACAATGGATAGATCGCTACATTCGCAACTGTCTCAAATATCGCACCCAACTTCCAAAAACTGCTCCAACCCAGTAGCACATCTCAGCAATCAGTACAACATCATGGAAATTGAAACACGACAACAACAGAAACATTGTAGTGATTTTCAAGAATTATATTATAGTAATAACCTGGCAGGACAAACAATCTGATTCAGAATCTGCCAACTTTAGTGAATAGTATGGCAAAAAGAGAATATTCTTAAGAAATGCCCAAGGATCCTACTAACAAAAGCCAACTTAATACAGGACATACTTAATAATATACAGGTCCAAAATATTACAATACAATGACAGACAATAACCAGAAGCATCAATGACAGACTCACTTATATAGAAGATATCATGGCCAGTGAATGGTACAACCTCAATAGAAAGGGACTAAGAACACATAACATAATGTAGGTAGAACAACTTCTCAATACTTATCGTACAAAGGCCCTAAACTGGCATCAAGTAGGAGCACTCCACAACAAAACAAACAAGAGAAAACAATCTTTCTTCTTTACAACACTCAAGGCCACAACACAAATCTACATTAATAATTATACATCATTCAATAAACTCAATCTGGAAATACAAATCAGGCATGATACAGACAACAGACAAGGACAGTGAAAAAACTCCAGCAAATAATGGTATATTCTTTAGTGAAACCAAACCCTAACTCTCTAAAACAAGTGAGTCAAGAAAAAAACCATACCAAACTACAGCATTACCTCACCACAGACACTTCACCATTGATAAAATGTCCAGGATATGACCTTAATCAACACATAGATAGAAGAAGTCACATGTACTGTTTCAGAGTTCCAACAAGCTCACTATATCAAGTTCCTGTAACCAAAACATCAAAGACAAACGCAGGAACCTCTGCAGAGCCACACTTCAGAATCCAGATTTCACCTGATAGTACACAATGATGGTTCAACAAACCCAATCAAACACTGGAGGCAATTAAGATCGACACAACATCAACCTCTATTAAAAATATACTACAATTCATAGCTCTACCAGATTCAACAATACAACAACTCATGGACATCAACAAAAACATCAACACTAATGAAACCACCAAGATAACCATAGATAAAGCTTTTAGCCACAAAAATAACAATACCCTGGGTGTGGATATCATCTTTTCAACCAGTTCAACACAACAAAACAATCTTAACCTCAGCATTACAGAACAGTGCTCTGCCTTCAGAGCAGAAATCATAGTTGCAACCATCGCTCTCAAAGCCCTACCAGTCAGACAAAAAGTACTTTTGCACGCAGATTCAGCGAAACTCATATTGGAAGTCAAAAAAGCAACATTAGGACAAATCAAGAACATATTCGAAGCAGGTCTCATCCATAACCTACACAACTGCATCCGAGCAGCCCAAATCTCTGTCAACTGGATCAAAATCAACAAGAAAGACAATAACAATAAAGAATTGAAACAAGCCGACAAGTTAGCCAAACAAAGCCTGAAGAATATCAACAATAGTGGGATACTTGTACAGAATAATTTGGATCCCAATGTCATTACTTTCAGCTACAACCAAGAGCTCGAGATTACTGATACTATCCGCAAAGCAATCAAAAAAATGCGACAAGACACACTCACACATTAAACCAACAGCAAAGAGCTGATATTGACTGGAAACAGTCACCCTAACTCCTTTACCCCACAAAGATCACAAGTAACCACACAAATAATATAGATCATAGCCATAGAAAATTTGCCATCAAGCTATGGAACTTAGAACTTCCAACTATAGACAAACTACATACCCATAGACCTGATATCTACAAATCTTTCACATGCTTCACTTGCTTAAAGATAGAAGACAACATTTATCCCTTCAGATGTCAAACACTATGGAATCCACATCAACAAAATGATACTCAATACCATATACTCTGAAACCACTGCTCAGATCGCAAAAGGGAGCCCACACTCTTGCAAAAAGGCAATCAAAGACCACCTAGAAAATAATGATCTCTGGGACATCCTCATTAGAGACGGTATCAGTAGAAAAGTAATCCAGACAATCAGTCAATTCATCCCATCCGATCAAATAGCAGAAGCCACTCGCAACATAATCACAGAATCAGATTCATCACTTTCAATATATGAACAGATAGGTGTCTCCATATCCAAATATAGGAGAAAACCATGGGAATAACCAAAACCCTGAAAAAAAAGAAGCACAAATCCAAAAGTCAAACAACACAGAAAGACATACCCATCACAACAATATATACAACAACAATGGAAGGAATTATCACAGGCATTCTAAATATTCTTGATATCTTCACTAAATACACTGACGAAGTCTAGACATGTTAGTTTACTAATCAAGTACAATAAGCCACAAGAGATCGAAAAATTGAGCCCCACCGCCAATGGTGGTGGGTGCCCACTATCAATTGGTTTTATTGTTTTGCTTAACATTGAAAATAGTTTATACAATCGCTCTGTAAATAAATATAAATGTACTGCATATATTCAATAAAATAGGCATATTAAGTGTTTTTTTAAAAAAAAAACAAACTAATGTTTTATTGTTTAATATTGTAAAAAAACAATATAGAGTGATTCTATTAATAAGAAATAATTTTTTTACTCTTGTCACTATTTATACTTTAATAATCCTTATTTTTAAATTTTTTTAAAAAAATTTTATTTATCTAAGTTTGATTTTAAATTTTGAATAACACAAAATTTCTCATACTGTAATTGAACAAATAGAGCTTATATTAATAAAAAAAACAAACAAGCTTCTATTGATCATCTTATATGTCTGAATATATTTCTTTGGACTCTATAAAAACCTAAAATTTATAATAAGTCATTAGTTATATTATACAGATAAATACAGAATATTATTCTAACTATATTATCAATTTTTCTCTCAAAAAAGTCCATTTAATCATGATAAAGATTTAAAGATGCTACAATTATTTTTAAAGTTGTAGTTACTTATTTTTAATTATCAAATAGATTCTTTCTTTGTTCTATCAAATAAATAAAGATTTAAAATCAAATATTGATTTTTTTAATTACTTCTTAGCTCAACTTTTAGAATACAGAAAATAAAATATATACAGTAAATAGTAGTTTCTATTGCATTGCTTATAAGTAACAAGAATTAAAAAAAACTGATTTATGAATTGATCTATCAATATCAATATATATAATATTATTTTCAATTCCATCTTATTTTAATGAAATTGATTTATTTTTTTTAAATTCTTTAAGAAAATAATTCAATAGTTTATTTTAAAGATTTCTTTTTTTCTATTAAACATTAGTATTTAACTCTTGTAAATAATTTGCATTAATATTTTGGAAGTTTTTATAAAAAAATATGAGTTAATTATAAAAATAATAACTAAAATTCTCACATTTTCTGAAAAATTCTAAATAAAGATATTTGAATTATAACTAATATTATGCTAATATAATTAGAGAATCTGAAACATAATCAAATTATATATTGGTTTTTTTTTTTTTTAATACCCATGGTCAAGTCAACATAATGTGTTTATTAATAATAAATAACAAACCCATTTGTGATACATTGGGCAAATATATTATAGCTAAACTAAATCTTATACTGACTTACTTGTCAATGGCTTTTAATTCTCAAAAAAGCTTCAGCCTTTATGTATGATCTTGGAGACAATATTTCACTTTGGGATAAGTTCTAGGTAAAGATCCTTTTAACTTATCTATTATTGCCAGCAAGTTGTTGCTCCCGATTATTCTTCAAGAAACTAATTTTGAAAACTACAATAAGGAAAAGGAAAAATAATATCTAATAGTGCACAATTATATATACATGAAGAGAAAAAGAAAAAATAAAAATAAAACTACTTCATGTCATTCAAAGAATCTCTGCTAAAGATTTCTACTCATTAGGAGTCAATCCTTCTGAGATATTTTTCTTTTTCCTGACTATCTGAGAAACTTATCTATTTATAATCTTGATTATTTTCTTGTAACTGTCTGAGATACTTATCATCTACTCAAATCCAGCTTCTTGCTCATCATTTTTTTTCTTTCAGTATTGATTTTTTATTTACTTATGCCAAGCAATGACTTGTAATAGATCTCAGGTTCTTATATGACCTTTCAATAATATTATATAATTATCAATATCTTTCAGTAGCCATGCCTAGTTAAAGAAATTTTATTGGTATATCTTCCATTGCCCAAAAAGTCATTTCCCAAGAATTTTTTTGCTTTACAATGGTGGAAGAGTTTTAAAAGAGTGATAGAGATCCTCATCAATTATTACTGTATATCATTACACAATGTTTGAAAAAAATATATTCTCAATCCTAAAAAAGGGCAGTGGCTCACATTCTTTTGCTTTTCAATCTTATTGTCTAACTGAAATAAGAAAATAATTTTCTTTGTGTATTTTATTTGACTGGATAATAGGAAGTTGAAGATCTTGGCTTGAACAAATAATCACCTTTTAACTATCTAAGAAATTTAGTGCCTATTCTAATGGTCTTATGGTCTTTTTGCCTCAGTTACACTTCATTTAGAGGAGTAGAGAATTGTATATCAATTGATTCTTTTTTGTTTCTCAATAACATCATCAAAACATGTGAATATGACCTATAGAATCTTATTTATATCTTGTTACCAATGTGTTTCATATCAACCAATCAGAAGCCAAATGATGTTATACTATGAAAAAAATCAGGATCAAATTGGGATAGGCAAAATTCTCTCAAAAAACTGTGAAAAAACAATAAATACTCTAAGAGGACAAAAGACAGTATATGAAAAGGTGGATAATAAGTCTTCCCCTATCCAGAAAACTTATATCTCTATGTCATATCTAGTTTAGAAAGGAGATATTTTACAAGTTGATTCTTTTACTTCCTAGAACCTTCTTGCCTTTAGTAAAGGAAGTATGTGCTTGAGTTTATTTAGGTCACTAGAGGCCCAAGTTTTTATTCAAAGGAGTTTGTAAATAAGTAAAAGAGGGAAATAATGACTCTTGAAGACAAACTTCAAGTTGTTTTAAAAAAAGTAGGAAGATTTTATTAGTCAAGAAGAATAAAATCTTCTTATAAACATCTTTTTTATATGTGGTCAGAGGATCAGTGAATCAAATTATATATTAGTGTTTTTACTATTATATATAGTATACTGTAAATAAATATTTGATACTTCTTATATATTAAGTTTAACAAAAATAGTTTATAAACTCTTTTCACTGATTCTCTGACTACACACAAAAAAGATGTTCGCAAGAAGTTTTTATACTTCCTGGCTAATAAAGTCTTAACACTTTCCTTAAAACAACTTGAAGTTTGTACTTAAAGAGTCATTTCTACCCTTTCCTATTGTTTACAAACCTCTTTATTCAAAACTAGACTTCTAGTAATCAAGAAAAGTCAAGTAGTACCTTTGATATCAATGGTAAGAAAGTTCCCAAAGGAAGAAGAACTAATTGTAAAGTACTTGAAGGTCTTTCTAACCTTTGAAGCAAGAAGTTTATAGAGGTTTTTTGCAGCAAAAAGACTTATTTTCTCCCTTTTTGATTGTCTTGGCCCTCTTAGAGCTTCTATATTTATAGTTTTCTGAAAAATTTTGCCTACCTCAGTTTGACCCAAAATTTTGGGTAGCACAAATTCTCATCAAAGATGATTGGTTGACATGAAACACATCAGTTTTTGGAATATAAACAAGCTCCTATTGATCATACTTACATATCTTGATATATTATTGATGATATAGGAAAGAAAGTTCTAAAAAAAGTGTCTCCTTCAATCATGCATGTTTAATTTTCAGGAAACAATTATAATATCGAAAGACAAGTAATGGGTAGCAATAGAAAATCCAACTCCCATCTTTTATTAAGTTTTTCAGGTGATTAAAAGGTTTTCTTGGATAAAAGCTAAGGTTTCCAAGCTTCAATCCCAGTTGGGCAAAGTTTTTGAAAAGATTTCTTTATCCCGGTCAAGAAACTCTTTCATAATATGGTGCCGACTTCACTAGTGATAAGCAAATCTGTGCATCAGCAAAAGTATAAGTTTCTCAAACATTTTTCTTGAAATCACTTTCAGGAATGACCAAGTTCCTCAAATGTTATGAAACTTAGAGAATATTCCAATCAGGCAAACCCCTTTCGAGAGAAAACTGTGAAATAGAGCAAGAACCTTTTGGAGAGCTTTGAATTATATTTTTTCTTCCCTTTTTCCCAGTGTCAACTTTAGCAATTCATCATTTTTCAGAATAATCAACAGTAATAAACTGTTGGCAATGACCTTAATTGACTTAAAGGTACTATTGCCAAGTTACTAGGAGAGTGAGATATTCTTCTCTAAATCTGACTTAAAGTATCTAGTTTAGACTTAGTTTTGTTTAGTCTAACTAACTTAGTGAACTCCTCATATTTTTTAAGTAGTATAGTCTTTTAACTAATAATATACAATAACAAATTAGTCACTTTGTGAAAGTCTGTAAAATATTTAGGTACAGTATCTCTCAATATCTCAATAAAAACATACCATTGTAGCATGATTGTGGATTAAATATATATATATATATATATTAAGTTTAATAAATATTTTAAATAAAATTTTCTTTTTTCTATATAAATAATATAGTAAAAAATATTATAGATTAACTATCTTTTCTAACTTTATGGTTTTTTCTCTTTTAAAATTTTTTATTAACACTAGTAATTTTTTATTGGTTTTTTTTTTTTAGAGAAATAATAATAAATCTAAGATTGATCTTAATGATTATATTATTAGTTTTATTTTTTTTTTAAATCCTCTGTTAGTCTAGGTATGTGTGCTTTATTAAACATATGTATACTTTATATTAGAGAATGTATCGCTAAGCTAAGTCTCTATCTAACTCACTCGTCTCTATTTTAAAGAATTATTAAAACTTTAAGTATAACTTCAGGAGTGATTTATCACTCTATTAATAGTTCAAGTAAAGATCCTTTCAACTGTTAACTTCATTGCCTGCAGATCACTACTGCAAATCTCCCTGCAAGGTTCTGATAGAGCTTAAAACCAAAACATTTTATTCTATACTCCACTCTTCTTGTTAGAATTTCTTAGAGGCCTTCATCTTTGAGGTTTTCTTCTTCAAGTAGTAGTTCTTTTTTCTTCAGGAGTATAGTTTTTCAGCTTGAAAGACATGAAGGTCTTCTTGTTTTGTTCTCTCTACCAATTCCTTATATTTTTTTCCACTCAATTACCTTTTCGTATCTCTTGTTCCAGACTTCTTTTTAGACTTGATTATAAATTCTTCTTTGCATTTTTATTTTCTATTTTCTTGCTATTCTTTCTATACATTTACCTTGACATTTTAGGTCTGCCATTTCTAGGATAATATCTGTCTTATAAGACCAATACAGAAACTTAGCATATCCTGGCTAGTTTTAGAAGCCTGTTCTTCTACTTTAGAGATTCACTTGTCAAACTCTCCTATTTCTTCTTGGTCATTGATAATTAACCTGGGATTTTTCTCTTCAGTCTTTCTCTTTCTTTCCTCTAGTAGCTCTTTAAAGTTTCTGATGATTCTATCTATTTCTTTATTCCATATCTCTTTTATTTGGTTTTATAAGCTGAGCATTCTAGTAAGTATTCTATAGTTTCATCTTGTTGACTACATGCAATACATCTTACTTGTTTGTATAGGTCCGGTCTTCTTATAGTCAACTTACTTAGTGTAAATAGCTCATCATTGGCTAGTTTAATTAAAAAGCTTCTTTGTTGGGATTGTTTAAAAGATGTATCCCATGTGTACCATCTTTAACTCTTTCCTATACTAGGTTCCATGTATGAGCCTGGTATTCTGAAATCTGCTGACTTCATTTTTTTTCAGTTTTGTTTTATTGTGTTCACTGATAGGCTATTGTCTTATTATTAATGTTTTTAATAAACTGCCTAATTGAATCATCTAGAGTTATCCCTTGCTACTTTATTTCAGTAATAACTTTGCATGAAGTAAGATCTTTTTATTTAATTGATGAAAATTTTAGAGCTTCTTTAGCTAAGGTATTTGCTTCTTTATTATAAGGATCATTTGAATGTGCTTTAACTTTTGTGAGCTTTAAATCTATATTTTCTTCTTTATTAGTTCTACCATACGTATCCAGAGAAATTAGTTTTTTTCTTTGAGCCATTTCTTGTGTATCCTTCTTGGATCTTTTTTTTCTAAAGATTTCCACTTGGAAATATATGCCTAACTGTCTATAAAGATCTTTATCATGCTTTCAATTGAATCTACTAGGAGTATTGTTATGATTGCTAACAATTCTGCTCTTGTATATAAGGGTCACTTGTTTATTCCTATTTGGAACTTGCTTTCCTTTCCATCTTTACTGATCTGAATCCAAGCTGCTCTCATCTTAATTTCTTTTTTACCATGATTAATAAGTGATTCATCATAATAGAAGATTAGCTTTTCTTTAGATTTGAGATTACATTGAAATATAGCTATCAAATGATCTTGATATACATCTTCTTTAATATTTTCTCTAATAATAGATTCTTCCCAGGTTTCAAAGTTTATGTGATTTATTCTATCGTTTTGGGTCTTGAATGGGGTTTGATCTCTATAAATCACTTCTTTAATCCTTTTTTCAAGTGCTGACCTAGAATTGAGGGATTTTTAAATCTTGTGTTCTTCTAGTAAACTTTCTCATGTTAAGGTATAGTACTATATATATATCTTCTATTCCTCTTTCTATAATACAGTCACTATTTAGTATTATATATTCCAAATATTCTAGGCATTTTTGTATATTAGTTTCCTGGTCATTGTTGATGCTACAACTGACAAAGTGCTTCACTATTATAACATTTCTCTCTTTTTCTTGTTTTAATTTTCCTCAAGTTACTTGATTTCTTTTGCTTCTCATCACTATTTACAATTTTTTCTGT
>CAJVPT010001711.1:0-20213 GCA_910592055.1 Acaulospora colombiana | reverse complement strand
AAATGGAAAAGGAATCGGCGCACAGCGAGGAACCAATCGTTGCGGATATCATTATTGCAAGTTCCAACCCATATATCTACACGAGATCTCAGGTTAACTGAACGAATTCCAATTATTAATATAACAAAACTTTATTTTTTTTTTTAAAAAAAAAAAGTATAAATACTTTTTTACGGCCATATTTATCTGCACACCAGCCAAAAATGAGTTGTCCTAAAGTTTTTGGTGAAAATATTTGTTAGAAGAAACAAGATCTTCGATGCTCAACCGTCGAATTGTTTGTTTTTCATACCCACGAGAGTTCCACATGCTGCCGATATTTTCAATCCGGTATCGATGGCCGTGGGAACTTGATAATTGCTTTCTGAAAAATATGTATATCCCAACATGGTTGATACCAAATTTATTACAAATAAGTCGTACGCGTCGGTAAAGAATCCAATTCCCGATACGACACACGCACGAATGTGAAAAAAAGAAAAGTCTGCATTGTCCACTGCAGAAAGTGTCTTGCGTCGTTTCACGTCGAGAGAGGGGATATCGATGTAGTAATCAGGAAGAGAGTCTTCCTCATAACTTAATGATGATGATTCCACTCCGCTCATTATCAATATTATATATAAGATATGTAATATATTATCGCCGTTGATTTGTGATTTGTCGGGAAAAAAAAAAGATGTGCGTTGCCGTTTGAATCAAGGTGATTTAATGAATCAACAACAATTACGAAGGAGACACATGCAAGGATCTTCAGGCTTTATCATAAATGAAGAAGTGAGAAAGAAGATCCGATGGGTAGGAGTGGATTTTAGGAAAAAAACGTGATTAAAAATAAATTCAGGTGGAAAGAGAGAGAAGTGAACGTAAGAAAAAATAAATTAAATTAAATAAATGGGTAGTTTGAGATTAATTTTTACATGTAGCCGCGAAATTAGCGGAAGCGGATTTAATAAACAAAAAACAAGGCAGATTTTAATAAGCATCAACAAAATGATGGTTACAGAGTTCCATTTTTTCTTTTCTTTTTTTTTTCTTTTTTTCTTTTTTTTTTATTTATGTAGGTAGAAGAGAGGATACTACTGTATTTGTGATCAAATTAATTTAATCACAAGTGGATGTGTCCGAAAGTCCGTCCGAGGCCTTGTGGGACGATACGATGGCGCACTAGAATTTACAAAAACGAGAATCCGTGATACGTAAAATCGGCTAAATTATTTGGAAGAGAAATTCGATTGGCATTGTCATTTCTTAATGCATGAATTTTTAAATCCCTGTCAACAGAGATTTTCACACCATCACCGGATAGGGAACTGAATTATAAATAATTTCCTATTCGAGTTTTTTAATTTTAAATTTAAAACGTAAACAATACAATCGTGCAACTTTATTTTAACCCTAGGGAAGAGATCATTTTGCATGCGATGTTTTCTGTTTTCAGGAAAAAAAAAAAAAAAATCCTCGGCATCCAGGGACTCGAGCTGCGAAATGGAATGTTTTGGGCGGTGCCGGTCGCAATATATTTCAAATATATTCGTGTTTCATTTTGACCAAAATTTTTTAAAGAATAAGGGCTTCATCGCCAGTTTGCTTTTACTGGAACAAATCATTCATTTTTTTCGACTCAATATTATGAAGATCTAGTTGTACGACTTAAACGTTAATTCTATTACGAAAGGGGAATCATGGGGGAAGACCAGTAAGATAATTTTCTCTTAATGAATTCCTAGTAACCTTGACTTAACTACAGCACGAATTTGACTGAACACATGCTTAGGATTAATCATCTTCCGAGAATTATCTTGGGCACAATGTGATCATCGCACTCGAGATCCTAGGTGAATTTTAAAGAAGGTAATTTGATATCCTTTAGTTATTTTATTTTATTTTATATGCAGTATCATTCGACATGAAAAAGACGAGTGTCGCGGAGATGTATGCATATCTTTAGATTAAAATTATTCGAGCGTTACTTTGGCCAAGCCTCAATAGTCTCTTTGATGCGTGCGTGCGCGCAAGAATGCTTGTGCTTTTGTTTTTTTTTCATCCCGCCTCCGGATTAAAAATTGATTTCCGTATGGCAATGATACAGCGTACACGGGGAACGAGATGCACCACGCAACAATGCATGCATTCTTTATTGTACGTATGTTTGAATTGGTGTCACGGACTATTCCGAGTGATTATCCAGTCTTTACAAGTATCGAACATCGATTAGTGATCATAAAGACAGTTAATTGTTAAAAAAAAAAATCAACTGCAGATGGCCTTAAAAATCTGTCTCATATGCGAATCTTTGGTCGACGAATATGCTGACGCCTCATTTCCAACTTGAAACAGGGATTTCAACCTTTCGATCTTGATAAACTCTTTCATCTGAATGCCTTTGTAATTGGAATATGAATTCTGATTAATGCACGCGGGCTACGGTGTAAATATTTACAAATGTTAAACTAATCAATGGAACCAGTCTGCCTGTTGTGGGTTGGAAAACAAAAAAACATTACATAATCCACATTCTTGAATAGTCAAATTTTGAAAACAAATATTTTTTAATTACAAATACTGTATGTGTATGTGTCTAAACCTATAACACGATAGGCATGCACTACAACTATTCAACTACATGGCACAACAGGAGATCTTGCGACGAAATATGATCGTGACACATTAATCGCGCGGTGAGATGATATGCATAACAAACCCTTTGTTTATACAATGTTAAACATTATTTTCTTTTTCAATAAAACCTTTTTTCCACGTATCGAAAGAAATCTCAAAGACTAAACCCAATAAACCAGAAATAATGATAAAAACTTTATAAAAAATTGGTATTAAAATATATATAATTTAACTTAATTAAAAAACAAAAAACACTTTATTAAAATAAGTTAGAAACCATTACAGAAAGAAATTTACTAAAATCAAATTAATAACAAATAAAAATTATCGATTTAAATTAATTATGATTAAAAATTTAAATATTTAAATCCCACAACATACAATCATTAAAGTTTGATATAAAATATACTTTTAATATACAGTATATGCATGTAAAATTTAATGAATTTTTTTTTTTCAATATAATTGATAAAACCTTTTATCAATTAATATACTATAATTTTAAGAATTAAAATTTATAAATTTATATTTTGATATTTTGCATAAAAAAATAGAATAACAAATTTGATTTATAATATCATCTTTTAAAAATATTTTTATTGATAAAAAAATATACTAAAATTATTCAATAAATTTTTTAAAAATTAATGATAAATTTGATAAATAATTTAGTTTGGAATTATTATTATTTTTTTAAACCCTCTGTTAGGCTAGTTATATATACTTTATTAAACAATTGTAAGCTATACATTAATATATGATGCTAAAGCTAAATCTCTAACTAACTTACTTATCAAAGTTTTTATTCAAAACTCTAAGTACAACTTTGGAAGTAATTTATCACTCCATTAATAATTTAGATGGAAACCCTTCCAATTTCTAATATCATCATCTACAGATTATTATTATAAATCACTTCTTTAAGTTTGGACAAAAATCAAAACTCAACCATTTTATCTCATATTTAATTCTATTTCTTATGATTTCTATAAGATTTTTGTTTTCAACATCTTTTTCTTCTTCTCTTTGTCTTGTAGTTTCATAATTGGAATTATCTTGCAAAGTATCTTGCCTTTTTATTTCCTGAACCTTTTTATATTTTACTCTTATATTGATTTTTTACTCTTGTTTCCATTATATGATCTTTTTGAATCTTATATTCAAACTTGTTTATGGATCTGATTGCAAACCTTCTTTTGTATTCTTAGGATTCATTTTTTAATATTGTTCCTAATTTCTTACTATAAAAATTTGGATTAATAACTTTTTTAATCAAATTGCTTTCTACTAATTCTGCACAAAAGCTATGCATACTTGAACCAGTTTCTGAAACTATTTCTATAAATCTAAAGGCACATCTGTTTATTTTATCTTTCTCTTTTCTATTATCAATTAATAATTATACTTTTTTTTCATCTTCTTCCTTTTTTCTACCTTGATACAACTTATTAAATTCTTTAAAAACTATTTCAAATCCTTTTTGCTATACTGGTAAGATCTTGTTTTTGTAATCAAAATATTTTAGTAGATATTCAATTATCTCTTTTTGCAAATTATATGCTATATATATTACTTACTTGTATAAGTCAAATCTTCTTATTGCTAATTTACTTAAAATAAATAATTTATTATTAATCAATTTAATCAAAAAAAATTTTTTTGTGAATTTTTGAAGAAAGTATCCTTATATTACTATCCTTTAATTTATTTTATGTCAAGTTTCATAAATAAGTTTGATGTTCTTGAACTTGATAGTGTCATTTTGCCTTCTATTATATATTGTTGTATCTATAATAAAGTAGTTAATTTCTTATTAATTTGTTTGATAAACTATCAGATTAGACTATTTATTATATTCTTTTATTACAATATTTCAATAGAAATCTTGTTTGATTTGAAACTATTTTACTTTATTGCTGAAAGCTTTGATATCTTTATGATCAATCAGTCTACTTCTTTATTTTATAGATCATTAGAGTGGATTTTAACTTTGGTTAAAATCAATTAAATATGCTTTTTTTTATAAGATCTAGTATTTTTATTCATAATGATCAATTCTTTTCTTTTAATTATCTTTTGTATATCATCTTGAAGTCTTCTTTCTTGAGCTTTTTCATTTGGAGATACAAACTTGACTATTAAAAAGATATCTACCATACTATCTATTGAAATTACTAAAACTATTGTAATTAGTACTATCAATTCTACTCTTGTGAATGGGAACCAATTTTTTACTCTAATCTGAAATTTACTTTCTTTTCTAGCTCTTTCAATTTGTATTCATACTATCCTATTCTTACATTTTCATTCCCATGATCAATCAAAGATCTATCAAAATAGAAAGTTAGCTTCTTCTGTAATCTTTAATTATATTAATGAATTTTAAGTAGGTAATCTTAATATATTTCTTGCTTAAGATTGTCTTTAAATATTTCTTATTTCCAGTTTTCTATTAGTACTTTTTTATTCTTTTAATTTAACCATTTCTTGGATCTTAAGTTTTTGGAACTATATTTATTATTATTATCTTATCAAGCTCAAGTAAAGAATAGAGAATTTCAATAATTGTACTCTTCTGATATTTTTTTGATAGCTTTAAAATAGCATAGTATAGATTATATCTAATTTTACTTCTATATTATATTCATTTCTATTTATATTATTTAAAAAGCATCCTGAATATTTGATGAGAATTGTTTTTAAACTATCTTCTGTTTCTTGATGCTTGAAGTGACAAATCATGGCTATATCTTAACTATTTTCTTGAATTAGTTTTTTTCACACTATTTGCTAACTCTCTTTTTGAATAACTATCCAGATTTTTATTCTTTTATTTTTGTCAGATCTAAGTTTACTATATTTTGACATCTATTTTTTTTCATATCTCTTTTTTTAAAGTTTTGTAAGACCTTTTGTACTTTCTTTGGTTATAGTTCTTTGAAGAATATTACATTATCCTAAAATTAGATTCTTGCTTATATTTTAAATAAGTTGAACTATTCTTTACTTCTAAACTCTATGGAGTTTTAATTTATTAGCTGATCTATATACATTAATCTATTATTTTATAAAAATGGTATTGCTTTTTTATATTTTTCAGGTATTAAATATTCTTGAATTAAACTGTTGTTTTTGATCCATTTGATGATATCATTTTATTTTCAACTTTGAAATATCAATTTCAAGTCCTTGACTAGTTTTAATATCAATAATATAAAATTTCTTTTATTATTGAGTTGATATAGAGATTTATATATGTAAAAATTACAGGTCTTCCAATGTTTAATCTATACTTGTTTCAAATTAATAATTGTAGTAAACCTTGCTAGACTTTGATCATTTATTCTATTACAAAGTTCTATAATTTGGTTTTTTTTTTTTAAAAACATCTATATACTTTTGAAGTTATATATCTTGAAATAATGAATCATACTATTAGAAATAGATCTGTATAAGACTATTTTGTTCTTGAAAAATTTGCAATATGCTGTTGTTAAGTTATTGCATATTTTTAAGAACAATATATTATACTGTATTCTGAACTTTATTTTTGAAATAAATACTCTATTTAGTATATAAAAAACTTGATTATTGGTTATTTTCTTATTTTTGAGAGCTCTGATAATGATATTGATTTCTCTAATACACTTTTTTTTAGTTCTATTGTAGTTTTTTGATTGCTTGTCTAAATTTCTAAGAATCTTGATTATTCTCTTCTATTTAATTCTTTAATCACTTCTTTGTTAATTCTTGTATAAATTTCTTCTGAATAGTGATTAGGATTATTAATAGTAACTAGTATCAATTTGGTATCATTAATCTGGGAGTTATTTGCTTTGTAAAAAATTCTTGCTATTTCTAGAATCTTTTTCATATCTTCTTTGAACCTTGTTATTCAAGTGATATCATTTATAAAGGCTATAATCACATGTCTTAATTTTAGTCTCTTATTAGTATTACTGTTTAGTTTGGGGTTCTATATTATTTTATATCCTTTTTCTTCATTCTCTCAAATTTTACATAGCAAGGGATTATAGAAAATTTTTTATATCAATAATAAGATGGTTTCTCCTTAATTAATTTTATTTATTACCCTTATTAGTTTAGTAAAGTCATATTTAAATATTATTTTGAACTCCCTATTTTGAAACAAACTCATTCTAATCTTGATGAATTCTTTGAATACTTTGATTCTTTCCATTGCTTTAATCAGTATTTCTAGACTGATAGTGTTATATGCCTTGGCTATGTCTTGAAAGAGTATCCACAACTCTATTTTATTTTTTTTTATATTTTTATAAATACTATTGAAAATTTGAATGGGTTTTGTTGTACTCTCTTTCAGTAATCCTACATAATTAAGATCTCTAAGAATATTATTTATCTTGCAAATATTTTTTCTTTTGGTAATTAAAACTTTGATAAAGTACTTTCTGATAACTTTTAATAATATAATTAATTTTGTGTATACCAATTTACATTTCCATGATTTTGGTTTAACTATTGTATATATATGGTTTTTCTTTCAGTATATAGATATAAATTTCGATTTTAAAAAGGTATTCAGTATCTTTTGTAAATATCTTTTCCTTCTTGGTTTAACTTTTTTAATATTTTATAATTAATTTGAGATTTTTCTAGGGCTTTATTATTTAGAAATGTGTAAAGTATTTCTTCCAATTTCTCATATGTAATTGGTTCTAGAAAATTATTATACCATGTATCTTGGATATACTGTTTGGGATTATATTCTCTTTTTCACTCTTCAATAAGATTAGCAAAGTTGACATCTTGCTTTTTAAAAACCTCTTGATAGTATTATTTTATTTTTTTTCAATTTCTTTTTTGTTTGTTGTTATGTATTTCTTACTATTTTATTTGATCTTAATCAAATCAAGTATTATTTTACTTCTTTCTTTATTTGTTAATGAGCTTACTATTTTCTTTTGGTTGTATTTAAAATTATCATATTTTTGTTCTAATGCTAATTTAATTTTCTTATTTTTTTGACTTCCAAGTTTTAGTATATATACTTAAATCCTTTTATCACATCTTGGATTTTTTTTTTTAAGGATATTCATGGAATATTGAAAATACTAAATTGAATGCAATAGTTTTCTATCTGATAATATAAATTATAGGTAATATTATATTTCTTAATAGCTATGCTAAGTTCCTATACTTTTGCTATTTCTTTTATGTTTTCACTTTTCTAAAAACTATTTTTAATTGAAAAGCCTTTCTATATTGCATAAATTATGAACTATATTTTTAATGTCTTTTCTTATTGGGACTAATTTTTTTGTTGCTAATTTATGGAAAACTATACTATAAATTAAATCTTCAAATGATTTTCAGATTTTGTTTACTTGTAGGTTTCTTTGTAGAGTTATCAAAAGTATAATGTGATCCCTTTTGGTAGTCTTTTTCATGTTTTGATTGTTAAAATACAAGATTGTGTATTTTGCCAAGCTCTATAATATCTAAATAAAATCTATTCTACTATTACTTATGACATTTTGTCTTGAATGGATTTTGTCTTTTCTCTCTCATATTACTTGTATACCTAGAAAGTCATATTTGTTGAGAAAGTTGAATAAAGCAATTTCTAAATATCAAAAGCATCTAAAACATATTCTAGAGGAGAATACTTTATTCTTTGACGAATTATATACTAAATTAAAGTCATCCATTAGAATTATATAAAAGTCATACTCATGTTTTTCTTTAATAAAGCTTATTGGCTTGTCTTGCACCTTTTTGTATCAATTTTTATCTGATGGGATATAAATTTCTATAATAAAGATTTTGTTTTTTCTTGTTAAAAGATTGATAGCAATCATATAACCATCTGCTCCTCTACTAATGATACTTGTTTTAGACTTATTTCTGTATTATATAGAATATTTTTGTTAGTACTATAAAAGTGTTTGTACTTCTTTTAATTATTGAAGGTCTATTTTGTATTACTATATATTAACTTAATTTTATACAGTTCTATTATATCTATATCTTGTTTACTTATATCTTCTATAAGATTATATTAATTAATTTTATCAGTAATATCCCTGATATTATGTATATCTATTATTATCACTTTTTTTTCAATATTATTTTTTTCTTTTTTATCATTATTTTGTTTATCTTTATTTTTATCTTTTTTATTTAGAAAGTTAGTTTTTTCATTTTATAAAATTAGTTCTAGATCTATATTATTTGATCATATATTATTGTGCTATTTCTTTTTTTGTTGATGTTTGTTTTTTTTTTTTGAGATTTTTATTAAGGATAAACTGAACTTGTATTCCTTCTTATTATCTTAAACAATTGATATATCTTTTTAAAAGTGATTTATCTCTTTTCTATTATATTTTGTTTATCTATTAATAACTATTCTATTTGCTAGTCTGATTATTCTATTACTTAGTTTTTTTAAGTTGACAAAGATATGATATAACAGATTTTTCTTACTTTTTATTTTTGTATTTAACTTATTTTTATCAAAACTATTATACTAATTGTGCCTTAGATTGCCAATAGGTTCTCTATTGCTTTCTGTAGCTGAATTCTTGTATCACTTCCAGTTTAAGTTCTATGAGATCTTCTTTAATTCTTGAAAATAAATATCTTAGAAGTAACTTTTTTGATAACAGATAACTTTTACTAGAAAAGAATAAAGAGCTTATTGATTTACTATCAAATAATAAGTTTATAGGTACCTTATTATCTATTTCAACTTTTCTATTTTATGCTTTAACTTTTTTCCTTTCTATATCAAGGATTTTATCACTTTCTACTACTATATTATTTATATTCTATAATAGACATAATCTATACAAGATGGTATATTTTTTATAGGCATTATTGAGAGCTTCTCTTGTTGCAAAACATACAATTGTAAAGTTTTGCTTCTTTACTATAAAGGGCTTTTAGCATGTAATATGCCTTCACTTCTGTACTTTTGAGTGTCCCAGTTATTAGACTTGAGTAGATCTTGTTAGTACTTAATAGTTTTGTAGAGTTTCATATTATAACAATATTAATCTCTCTGTTTATTAGTTCTTTATTAGAGAAAATAGTCTTAGTAATTTCTATTTCTAGGGGGTTATTCATATAGTTTCTGAGTTTATTTTTCAGTGTCTATATTACTTAATATAAACTTTAATTCTTGTTTTTATTTTAACCTTATATATATATATATATTTCTGATCTTACCATATATTTTGAGATATTTTTTATAAGGTATATGAAGTTTTGTATTTTATATCAATTAGACCAACATGCTATATATCCCCCTTCTTTTTTTTCTTTTATTGATTGGAAGATCTTTTTGCATAATATTTTTATATTTTATATTTGATTACTGATTTTATTTTCAAGTTGTTGTAAACCAAAGATCTTTTTTTTTTATTTATTTCTTTTAAACACTTGAGAAAATCATCTTTTTTTTTCAGATGAAAACTTAACCTTTTGTTTCTATTAATAATTTCTTTTTGAAGAAAGTTGCACTTGTTTTGTATTAATTTCAATATGCTACTCAAATATGCTTTAATCTTTTTCTTATTATTATCTGGAATATTGATTATAATTGTTTTTATTTTATAGTTATCATTTTTGTTTAGGAAATAGAAGTTTAGTAGTAGAGCTGTTTATATGTTTTTTATTGTATAAGAGTTATACTCACTTATATTATGGCTTTGAATTTTGTTTTTAAGTGTTTCTGCTTCTATTTTCTTCTATTCTTGACATTTTATTATTGTTATTTTATTGTCTAATATAGATTTATTTCCTATTACAATAATGATTTTCATTAGAGTGTATTATATTTTTAATAGCTTTTTCTTAATTATACTCAAATATTCATCTTCATATAGGGTTGAAGCGGATTCTTCTTCTTTCTTTTTTTCTTAATATCAAAAATGGATGATATGTTGTATAAGGATTTACTCTTTGTAAAATATTATTTTATCTATTTTTAGGATTTTGGTAATAATACTATCTAGTATAATATATATTTCTAATGCAACTACTATTATATTATTATAAATAGTTATATCTTTTTATTAAACATTTTATTGTATAGCCTATAATTTGCATACTTTATCCTACTTCTTTGCTAAATAAACTAGTATATTAACAATATTTTTTCTTTTTTATTTACTATCTGATATATTTACTTTGCTTTATTTATAATAGCTTATATATATAAATTGATATTAGTGTTATATAGTTATATTGTATTATAAATAGTTATATTGTATTATAAATAGTTATATGAGCAGATTAATTCTTGTCCTTAATACTATTTTAATAACTATTGTTAAACTTGCTAGTTTTATTTCAATATAAATAGGACTTGCATTGTTGTTTATTATCTAGTACAAGTATTATTTACTTATTTTAATAGTTTTCTACCTGTATAAAAAATGTTTTGATAGTTTTTTAATATTAATTACTTGATATTGTTCTGTTGTGATTATCGATCTTATTAATATAGAGCTTTATTGTGCTGTTATAGTAAATTTTAATCAAATATATTTTAAAAGCTAACCCTTATATATGTATGTGTTTATATTATCTAAAATACATAACAATTGCAAAAACAGATATACCAATTGAAGAAATTATCAATATAGCTTTTTACAATTAATATAGAAGAAGTCTAAAAAAGCATAATATTCTTTTTATTAGCCAAATATTAAATAGCAACAGGAGAAAGACTTTATACTGGTGTCAAATAATCAGACTCAACCATCAAACTATACAAGGTTATACCCTAGCCTGGTATTATATCTTGAAAGAAAGACTTCTGAAATAGATTACAGATGAACCTTTTCAATAGCTTACAATCAATTATTTCTTATAGTACATCAGATCAACAGATCAAAATATAGCATAACCACACTGAATCAGCACAAAGTTAAACAATAAAACTATTATTGTAAGAAAACAAAGAAGGGTAAATGACCAAGTTACAGAATATAAACACTATAACAGGATCAATAACCAGTCCCTTCTAGTAAAATATACAGGTTATGATATCAACAACCACAGTCAAAACCTCTATTCTTGCACCTTTTCAGCAAGTTGATGAAACTTAATTTGTATCCCAGTTCACAACAACAGATTAATCACTCGTGACATTTCTAACATCAAAAATAGCATATTTAGGTGCAGGGTATCCTCAGACTCAATTCAGACTACATTGAATCTGATAGGCTATCCAGACATTGAATCAATAAGTAGCCAGGTAGAAATTCTTATACTGACAACACAAGATATCAACCAACTTCTAAACAAACTTTTTGACACCAATAGTAGTATAATAAGTAAATTATTTGAACTAGCTAGTAAAATTCAGGACAACATGATTTTCAATATATATACAGAGGGATTACTAAAAAAATATAACAAAAAATGGCTCATGGGCATAGGTCTCAAAATCATCATGTACGAAGGAAAGGAGTTCACCTTTCAAGGATAAACAATATCACATCTATCTTCAACTTGTGCAGAAATAATGGCAATACTGATAACATTAAGTATTCTTCCACAATATAGTCATACAAAGATTTATACAAATAGCAATATAGCTATAAATAGTATCAACAATATATTAAACACAACTCCCATTAAAGCTCTCAGAAAACAAAAGAACTTCAATTTCTTACAACAAATAAAAGACATATAGTATGTGAAAAAAAGAATATAAAAATTAAGCTAAAAAAGGTAAAAGCTCACTTTGGAATAGAGTACAATGAAGATATAGACAAACTGGCAAGCATTAATCCCAAATATAGTATGACTCCAAACAGTAGACTAATAGCTATACACATTATAACCAATTTATAATTAACTCTTATTCCTCAATAGAACCACCAAATAATGAACATCCCAATCAAGACAATGACTAAATATATCATAAAAGCAATATATTTAACAAAGTGGGAACTCCTAAATCACACTAGAAACAACTTCAATGATCTCATAATCAAGAAAATTTACTGGCCATCAACTATAGACAACTTACAATCAACTAAAATGAACAATCACCATACTAGCTGGCCTGGTCAACAACAAAAAAGATTTGACTACTACTATGTAATTAAGCACTACCTACAAAAGCTAAACTCTTTAGCAGAATATCAAATTGTATAAATATGACAAATATTTAAAATGTGGTCAAAGAGAATTCAACATACAGTATATCTATTCATTTGTCAAACATACCGATACACAACTGACAATTTCCTTATTGAAACTATAAAAAGACTGTCACAAAATTTAGTGAATATAATAAAATCAAAGACACTCTGTCAAAGTACTTAACCAATATTATTTTACATTACAAATGATATTTAGAAATTGCTATTTGAAGAGGTATCCTAAAAAAAACAATCAAGATGATTATTAAGTTAATTTCTAATCAAACATAAGAAAAGCATGTCTCCAAGAACTCACTCAAGAGACTATCAAGCATTTACAAGAAATATAGCACAAAAGATGTGAAGACTTTCATAACTGGAAAAAACAACAAGGCATCACAAGAGCCTTGAAAATACAACACAAATATAGTACTGTCATATCAGATCCATGTGTAGAAGAAAGAAAGAAATATATAAAAAAACAATTTACTAGTATAGTTAACAAATATATTCATAATAGCATTAGATCGATCATAACCCCTTACCATTTATTGGAGATTTTGTATAGCGCTAGCCTAACCTTGGTAGATTAGTTCCCTTAAAGGATGGAAACAAGTCATAAGATAGGTTTCTCCTTATCGAGCTTTATTTGGTAAACAAATGTAGTCATAGCATGGACATATATAATTTTCTACTAAATTCAAATAAAGCAAGGTTGAGTCAGCAATTTTATTAAAAAAAAATGCATTTATATTATTTATTGATGTGTTTTAATATTAAAGCATTGAAAGTCTATATATTAAGTCATTTAAATCTTAAAAAGCTTTAATATTCTTTTGAACCTTGAAGAATTTGTGATTATTTAATTTATTAAATTGATTTATCTCTTTTCAAGGTTCCTTGTAATATCAAGAAAGGTGTAAATATGTATTAGTCTAATTACAAGCTTTGTGAAGTTGATATTGACTCCTCTTTTTTAACTATAAATTAGTTGCTATTTGTTTGTTCTCTTCTTTATAAAGTGAGAAAGTAAAGTAACTAATAGATATATATAAAAATTTTAACTATTAACTAGTTTGAAGTATTCAATACAATATTGTCTTATATTGGATTATCTTTTTTATTTTGAATTATTATTATAAGAGTATATTTCTTGAGTTTGATATTATCTTTTTTCTTTGGATAATTGCTTAAAAAAGAAATTTTGAGAATTTGTAAATTTTTGTAAAAAAGTTATTATTATTATTATTATTATTATTTTAATTAACAATCAGGTCAATATATGTTTTTATTGTATATATGCTAAATATTTACAAATTGTTGTGACTTTCATATATTAACTCACTTGTTATTGAAAAACTATTTCTCTAAATGCAATCTAGGAAATAATATTTCACTCTTTTATTAATTTGGATAATTCTTCTAATTAATAAAATAATTGTCTACAGGTTATTACTGTAGATCATTCTAAGTTTTGTTTGCAGTTAAAAACCAAACCATTTGATTTTATAACAAACTCAGTTCTTAATAATTGCTGTATACTTCTTTCTTTTTTTCTATTTTTTTAATACTTTTCAGGTTTGGATCTTCTAGAGATAATAGTACCACTTCTTGATCCTGTTTAATGTATATGTTAAGTCTATGCTTGTATTTTTTATTTTTTTATCTTTTTTGATAATCTTCTGCTTCTTTTTCCATTCTATAACTTTGACACAATGATTATTTTAGATTTCCTTTTTTAGGATTATTTGTATCTTTTGACAGGGCTTGCTGATTATATTTTATGTATTTATAGGTGGGATCTTGAATTGCTCTTTGAGATATTTCTTAAAGAAAGTGAATTTATATTCTTCTATATATTTGCAAATAGTATTAAAAAAGCTCCTTGAATTGCTCTTTGAGATATTTCTTAAAGAAAGTGAATTTATATTCTTCTATATATTTGAAAATAGTATTAAAAAAGCTCTTGTCAAATTTCTGGATCTCTTTTAACTATTTGTCTGTCTAGTTATTTATTACAGATCAAATTTCTTCTTTATCTTTAACTTCTTTATTGATATATTTGTAAATCTTTTTGTTTGCTTTCTGCTATATATCTTTTCTAGTTTCTCTAGTAGCTGGATATTCAAAGAGATGTTCTAATATCTCTTCTTGAAGTTTGTATATTGAACAAGTAGTTATATGTATATATCTAGTTTTCTTTTTTTAAGTATCTGTAGAATTAGAAGTTTATTGTGGATTAGATTAGTTAGAAAGCTTTTGTCTTTTATTGATCTTGAAAGAGATATAAAAAGTATTGATTGGATTGAACTAATTCTAAAAGGTTAGCCAATTTATGACTTTGTCATTTTGAATCCAAAGATCCTAAATTCTTTTCTGTATTGTCCAGTCTAATCCAATTCTTTTCTTATAGAACATTTTGATAAAATCTTTGATACTAATTTTTATTATATATTTTCTTTATGTGGTTATTGTGAAAACTCTTTTTAGCTCTAGTAGCTGATATCAAGTTATTGAATTCTTCCACCTAGCCTGTTTAGCCAGTAAATCTATTTGATTATTAAATCTATCGATTTTATCTTTGATTTTTATTTACTTCAAAATAATGTTGTATATATGATAATTTATATATGGTAAATATATTACATACTATATATATTAACTAACTTATTAAGGAAAACTACACAATACTTTTTGAATTTTTTCTAGACCAATTTTATAGAGTAATCTATTTATTAGACCTTTGTGTTTGCTTTAACCTATTTCTAAATTTGGAATTTCAGTGTGATTTGCAGATTTCTTCTTTCACTAAGGTCTCCTGATGATAAGCTTTATCTATTTTGATCATATATTTATGTATCCCACCAGTACAATGTTAATACTTTTCAGAACTTCAACCTTTTTAACTTGTAGCAATTTCTTGTGGTCAGTAAGATTGTCAAGGTACTTGATACCAATTCAGTCTTTATTCCAATTGATCATAAAATCAGTCCTATTTTCCTTCACCTTATCAGGATAATAATAAGATACTAATTATCTCACAATATATATAGACAGCCTGATCTAGTAAAAATTAGCTATAGGTAACACCATATAGCAATAGATTCTTTTATTTCAGTTATTCGGTAAGATAATCAGAACTATACCTAATAATATTTTATTGTCATGCAATAGAGTATTGAATTTTATAGTAATACAGTATTTTTTTACTTGGTCCCATATAGTATTGAACTTTAAATTTTGTGTTTGTGACTTGGAAGCATTATTATTGTAATATAAACTCACAGGTCTTTTTTATTATTATTATTTTTCTTCTTAATATACTGTAGTTTATAATAATTAATATATTATAATTTTAATAAATATTATATAATTAAAAAGCATATATTTTTTAATTAATTTTAATTACAATTATCATTGCTTTCAAAAGTTTGAGTTCACTTTATTGTAAATTTTAACTTTGCCAATTTTTTTATCATTAGCTATATAATCAAAAATTATAAAATTTATATATATTATGTCTTAATACATATTTTATTTCTTATATTTTTTAAAAAAATTTTTTATTAATACATTTAAAGGTTTTTTTTTTTTAACCCACAATTATACCACTTTGACATGTTTTTATTGAGATACTGAAAGATATCAAAATATTTTACAGACTTTTTCATAAAGTGACTAACTTATCATTGTATATGAAAAATCCACTAAGCTAGTTTGAATTAAACAAAACTAAGTCTAAACTAGGTACTCTAAGTCAAATTTAGGAAACAATATTACACTCTTTTAGTAACTTGGCATAGTGCCTCTAAGTCAATTAGGGTCATTTCCAGTAATTTGTTACTATTGATTATCCTGAAAAATAATGGAAAAAGAAAAAAAAGAAAATACAATTCAAAGCTTTACAAAAAATTCTTGTTTCATTTTACAGTTTTTTCCTGAAAAAGGTTTGTCTAATTGGGATATTCTTTAAGCTTCATGACATTTGAGGAACTTAACCATTTCTCAAAATAACTTCAAGAAGAATGTTTGAAAAACTTATCCTTCTGCCAATGTATGGATTCACTTATTGCTATTAGAACCAGTACCATATTAATAAAAAAGTTTGCCTGACTGGGATAGAAGCTTGAAGACTTAAGCTTTTGTTTAAAAAAGTTTTTTCATTACTTGAGGAACTTAATGAAAGATGAAAGTCAGATCTGTTTGTCTACCTATCATTGCCTTTCGATATCATAATTGTTTTCTAAAAATCAAACATATATAATTAGAGAGAACTCTTTTTCTAAAACTTTCTTTTCTATATTATCAATAATATAATAAGACATGTAAGTGTAATTAATAGAAGCTTGTATATATTCTAAAAACTGACATGTTTCATATTAGACAATCACCTTTGGTAAGAATTTGTACTACTCAAAATTCAGGATCAAATTGAAATAGGCAAAATTTCCTAAAAAATCATTAAAGTATGAGCTTTAAAAGAATAAAGACAGTTGAAAGAAAAGAAAATAAGTCTTTTTATTGCAGAAAATCTTTATAAACCTTTTACTTCAAAGATTATATAAGCCTTCAGGTACTTTACAGTCAGTTCTTCTTTCTTTAGGGACTTTTTGCCATTGGTATCAAAGATTATTACTTGACTTTTCTTAGTCACTAAAAGTCAAGTTTTTGAGTGAAGAGATTTGTAAAATAGTAAGAAAAAAGTAATATTGACTCTTGAAATAATATTTCAAATTGTTTTAAGGAAAGTATTAAGACTTTATTAATTAGAAAGTATAAAAACTTTTTGTAAATATCTTTTTGTGTATAGTCAGAGAATTAGTAGAAAGAATTTTTATATTTAAAAGTTTTATTACTGCTAAATATTTTTATTTTTTTATTAATTATCATATGATTTATAACAATAGCCAGCCAATCAAAATCCTCTAAAAGTAAAAATTTAATAAAGAAAAAAATTTTTTAACATTAAAAAACTTTAAAAATTATATATAAAAAATTTTGAAAAAAATATAATAAATAAAACTAGTATTAAGATATAATATATATGACTTTTATAATTTTTGATTATATAATTAAGAATTTAAGAATTATCAAAGTGAAATTTTATAATAAAAACATAGTAAGTGGACTCAAACTTTTGAAAATAACTATATTTTATTATATTAATATAAAAATACAAAAATTTTTAACTTTTAACTAATAAAATTTTAATATTTTTTTTAAAGTTTAACTAATAGGATAAAGTTTTATTGAGATATTCAATAATATATTTTTCAAATTACATGAGCAATTTATATAATTATTTTAAACTATTCATTACCTATCAAGTTTATCAATTTTATTATATAGTGACATCATTACACTGCTTTATTCAGACCTATGGTATTTTAAGAATCTATTATTGAACTACTATTTTTATCCTCAAGAGACTTGATATATATTCTTTAATGGGGTTTTATTTGTTACTTGATAGTAATAAGTATTATAGACAATTTTTTACCATATACAATCCTCAAAAAGCTGATTCAAATCTTGATTTTTAATATATAATAGTTATATATTGATATTCTAGTAATTCAATAATATACTGTATTATATAAGTAACATATAGTTTCCCATTGTAATTATTTTTAACTACTCTCTAATATGATCTATAAAGTATATTTCTTAGTCAATTGAAGCCTTAGATCTCTTCCAAACATATCCATTTACTATAGTTTCTATTATAATACTAATATTAATTACTAGCCTTGCTACCAACTGTTCTCTCTAATAGCTATTGATTTCATGATTTAGAGGATCTTCTATTAATTCAAGTTTGTTATAATATATTACATTTTTTATTAGTACAAATAACTGAAGTCCTTTATATATCCTATACGCATATTTTTTAAGAAGAGATAAATATTCACATTTTTGTTAAAGACTTAAATCAATTAAAGGTTTTTTCTAATTATATTAATATCTTTATATATTTCAAATAGTGAAAATCTTTTTTTTTATTCAAGTATTAAAACTGATTAGACCTGTATAATTTGATTTGTTATACTATGATTAAATAGTGGTTTTCTATAGATTAATTATATACAAGTATATATATGGCTGATAAATATATATCTTATATAATATAATCTATATTGTGAAAATTGTTCTTGAGTAAAATTAAACTAGTAACTTATAAGTAGTAATCTAAAAGTATATCCATTGCACTAATAACCTATAGATCTTAAAATTTTAATATTATTTTTAAATTAATATTTGAAAAAATATATTTTTTTTTCTTTTGTTTGTAATTTTTAAAACATAAATCAAATATTTAATAATTAAAAGAAATTAATATTATCTTTATTATCAATAAGTAAATTTTTTTTTTTTTAAAAAAAAATAAATTATAAAGTATCAAAATATTTTTTTATCTTTAAATTATAAAAATTGATTTATAAAAATTTTTTCTGTTTTTTTTTATTAATTATCTATTTTTTAAAAAAATTTTAATTTTTTAATTTTTTAAATAATTTTATTTATCTATTTCAATTTAATTTTAAATTTATAAATAATATAATTCTTATCAAATTTAATTAATATAAAATATATAAAATATAATTTATAGACCTATAGATCTGTAGTACAGTGGTTAGCACTCTATAGGTCAAATCACAAGATGTAGATTCAAATTCTTTAGAGGGCTAATTCGATTTCTTGGATTTAACAAAAGCAAGTAGGATCTGCATCTATTGACCTAATCATAAATTAACTGATGTTTTCAAATATAGATACTGGTCTATATGAAAATTGTGTTTGTCAAATATTTGAGATTGGATAGAATCATTTCTAATATAACTTTATTATCCAATGATAATAAGAAGAATAGACTCCAAACTGGTAGTGTATCTCTCAAAGAAAAGTACATGGCTATGCTAGGTTTCACAAACTTTACTATTGGAAGGCCTTGATTGAAAGAAACAAAACTATGAATCACTTTGAAAGACTAAAGAAGCCAGGGTTCAGGATATTATAATCAACAGCCTGATAATCAAAATACTCTTAAGAAAAATTATTCTGGGAAAAATTAAGATAAATTTGCATATCTTTCTGAATAGGTAGTAATTGTATATAACATTATATAGAATATGTATATAACTACTCATATATATATATATATATATAGTATATATTTTAATCCATAGTCAGGTCAGCATGGCATGTCTTTATTGTATATATACTAAATATTTACAAATTTTGTGACTTTCACATACTGACTCACTCGTTATCAAAAAATTATTTCTCTAAATACAACCAAGGGAATGATATTTCGCTCCTTTACTAATTTGGAATATTTTCTCTAATTAATAAATTCATTGCTTACAAGTCATTACTATAGATTATTCCTAGTTCTGTTTGTAGTTAAAAATCAAACCACTTTATTCCATGACAGATCCAATCCTTGAT